>OOFE01051476.1:0-18541 GCA_900323365.1 Monocentris japonica | reverse complement strand
CTTTTGTATTTTCTTCCATTGTATAGCCCTTTTTCATGTGTCTTGTCATCGTGACTAAATGCACAGTAAGCTATACTGTTATACTGTTAACTTTAGTATACTGTCAGTATACTGTTATATCTCTAGGCCAGATTATTAGCTCTAAACCCACTATAGTCCAGAGACAAATACGACTAGGACTCAGTCAAAATAATCCCATAAATGGATAAAATAGTTTGTTCCTCTACGGCTACCTCACCATATCAACATTTGCTCATAGTTAATGATTTGTTATGGGCTTATTGCACTGGTATTCAGTGTGGCAAAGATGTCCACTCTGAATTGCATGATGTGTGCATATGGATCTCAATATACTTTTTTACATCAAAGGCTGTTCGACTTGATTCTTCAAGGGCTTCCCAGAATTATTAATATATGTCTGCATCTAATCCTTTCCAATATCCACAAGCCACTTACTGTGACATGCAATCTTTAGAGAACAGTAAATGCCAGGGATCAAATAATAGTTCAAAAGTCATCTTCAGGGTTTTTGTAAGGAGGAAATTGCTGACTATACATGACAGGGACGTGCACACTAGCACATGGTGGTCCCAGTGTGTATCCTTGCTACTATTTTGGAGAGAATTGAAATGGATCTGTCTTCCCCCGCCTCCACCTTGTGCTCTATGAACTTCCCACTCTCTTCATTCCAGGCAGCTTGTTGTTTTTGGCTTTCAGAGTATAATTTCCTGAAGGTCCTGCCTAAAGAGAAAGACAATTTTGCTGGCTGTGCACATTTCCTGAATGGCATTCAGATGTGCCCCTTTCCACCCTTTCCAAAAGTTAAGTATATAAACCCTGACATTGTAAATAATTAATAATAATTTTCTTTAAATACCAAATGTAAGCAATTCTTGAAAAAAGAAACTATAATGCATGACTCAGAATGTGTAAGTGCAGTAATAAAATGCTTATACCAAAACCATCTGTGCTGGGTTTTTACCCAGTCAGTTTCATAGGGCTGAATATACTTTCCTAGAAACTCTTGAATGGGATCAGTTTCAATAGTTTCTCTCTGAACACTCGATTGATAACCAGCTGCAGCTGACTTCCCAGCATGTGGTCTGCAGCCTAATCACTGAGGTTTTAGCTTCTCAAAAAGGCTGTGGCAAGCTTGTTCTTTAATCATTTACCTCTAGAGTTACACACACAAATGCAGATACTCTCTCTCATTCTCTGTTACTTTGAACTTCCACTGACTACCTTTATTCCCTAACCCCTAACCTTAACAATAACCCTTACCACTATGTCCAACCTTAACCCTTACCCCAGGCCAAACCTAATAGTAATTCTAAACCTTAATCCTAAACCCAACTCCTAACCTTAAGTGGCTGCGCCAGGGCCCAAAGGGCTAATGGAGCTGTCACAATCTGAATTAAACTAACCTTAAACTAACCTTAACCCTAATCCTTAGCCTGATGTAAGCCTTAACTAGCACCTTGAAAAAATGGGGACCAGCCAAAATGACCTCACTTCAAAAAAATATCCCCACTCTGAATGTAAAAACTCGACTCAAAACTCAATCAGGTTCTCACAAAGATAAAAGTACAAGAACACACACACACACACAAACACACACACACAGCAGAGAGCGACAGCTGTACAATCCTCATCACCTGTTTATTTCATGTAACGGCAAACGTAGCTGTGATCAACAATGGCCAGGCAACTTGATATAGCTCAAAGAGTATGAGCAGAAACACTCCACTCAATCAACTGCCCTATCATCACGACTGGGATGCCACAGTGGCAGCTGGAATCACATTTGCTATGTATATAGACGACACCTGCCCTCAGAAAAGCCACAGCATCTGTCACTGGCAGTCTTTGGTTATTGAAACGGGGGAAAAATGTGGCCATCCCTGTCTGTGGCCCATTCCCTCAAGACGCTCCAGCCCGAGACAGATCGCAGATGGCAAAAAGTGACTGACAGATAAACTCTGTGGCTTCCTTGTTGAGTCATTCAATGAAAGACAACTGCTTCTCGCTAACCTGATCCACTGATAGTTACGCCTGAATGTTTCTGAGTTTATTTATGTTTGTCTTCAGGGGAACTTTGTCTTCCTACGGCATCACTGACTGCACGCTTTTCTGCAACATTATTCTTTGCTAATCACGTACAATGACAGATGAGAAAACTATTCAACTTGTCCTTCAGCTTGGCCACAGGCTTGATGATAACATGATCCCAGCAGCAACTAACGTTTTTGCTAACTAAGGTAGTTCAGTATCACTCTATTCTGAGCAGGGTAATCACATTGGGATGCAGGGCTATGGAAGGATCCATGTCGCCTTTAATCCTTCAGCTGTATCAGAAATTCTTCTAGCACAAATAATCAGTCAACCTTTTTGAAACTCTGGGTAAAGGTCCTCTCTATTTCGGTCAGTTCTGAACAGCCTGCCAAGTGGCAAGTTATAGTTCTGTCTTTCCACAATGTGTGCAGTGGTCATGTATGTTGTCTTGTGTCACACCTTAACTTCTCTGCATAAAGCTGAGGGCACAACTGATTTGTTGATTATGAGAGGCATGTTGCTTATCCAAAATACTTTCAGTCAGTCAGTGGAGGCACCAGCTAACATTGGCAAGAGTTATTTTCCTCAGTGTGGGACGGAGTAGGATAGACTACAATATTAACCTTGAATGTGGACTTTTCTTTGTAGTAATATATTATATAATCATGTTTTCTAATAACCTGAAAAGAATGGCAAAAAAAGCCTGGCAATTATAGCTGTGAGCACCACCTATCTCGACTTTAACAACTGTGGGCAAGTCAACTAAACAGTATACACAGAGCAAGTTGCTTGGCCCACAATCAATATTTGCACAGATAAAGGCATATACTGAACAAAAAGAAAGTGAAAATAAAAATGAATGCCTTGTAAAGCCACTACAGTATATGCCAGCATACCCCCTTAAATGTGGTCACACCTATTCAAATACTTGTGTGTACTTTTGGGCAGCAGGTGTTTGTTAAAGAGGATGAGCCTCAACCAGGATGCTGTAACAGGACAAGGCATGGTGATGAGGTTATACCTGTTATACACCAGGACTTTTTCACTTCACCCCCAATCCTCTATGTGTTGTTAGATATAACTTAATATACAGGGTTATATAAATGTCTACTGTAGTTGTGGCGCAAACAGCAGTGGGGAGAGTGAAGCCTATGATCACAACACCCACTCTAGAAACAATTGTAGGCTATTAAGGATCTAAATAGTGACTGGCATTTATACCCTATGAATCAAGTACATTATTTCTGAGCTGCTAGTAAATTCTAAAGTATTTCACAGATACTTTAAGCAAACCATAAATGACCCCTTTGGTCTAATAATTCATCACATTGCCCAAATGATAATGTTTTGTCATCAGTAATTGTTCCATTTGGCCCCAGAAATGTAGTGCAGATAAGTGGGTTTTGAATTTCTTTATGGAAAATATGATATTTTGTCAGAACTTTAACTTTAAGTGAATTGACATCCCTGGGATCCCTGGGATGCTCAGACTCTCTCTTGGCTGCCTCGTTTGATGTGAAATATATTATTGTTTTACATGAATTATTGCAAAAATATAAATATATAAATATATTGCAACCTACCTGTCAAAACATTTGTCGGCGTTGACGTTCAGTAATGAGCTGCATTCACGCCGCACAATATTATAGGAATCTTCTAAGAATGATTTAAGAGCTTTCCTCCGAGGTCTGCACCGCTGTGTTGTATCCCACTGATGGAGAGTGTGTGTCCGTTGCCTGAGTCTACACTCAGGGGGTGTGACTGCTAAGGGCGGGCAGGCGGTTCATATTTCCTTCCTCGTTTACCGCTGTCGGTCAAAACATGATTCGGTACACGGCATTGAGCGGCAAGAACTGTTTGTCTTCACTCCCACTCCAGTAGCGCCATGTGTAAAAAAAAAAAAGAGGATTCTTATATTACAATGTTGAGGAAAAATAAATGGCATCACGTTGGCATGTTGTTGCCTAATGATCATCCTTAACGAAACACATAATGTCATATTCCTATCGGGATTTATTATGGGAGTCAAGAGTGAGTTTAGTGAGTGACTTTATCGTACTTTATGGGATTTTTTTAAATCTCCTAAAGCATTACTTTAGGATTCGACATGGGAATAGTAGCTGCATGGTATTCTAAAGTTTTGCTATGATATTTGTATAGTATTCAAATATATTATAGGATATGGATTAGTTTTGTTTTGTAAGGGAAAACGTACTATATCGCAGCTATCTTGAAATCGCTAATAACTTTAAAGGGCCATTTCACCCACAATACCTCTGAAGTTTATTCTGAAGTTTTTGTATGGTTTCAGTCCATTAAATATTAGGTTATATTGAGTGTGATTTGAATTCCCTAAAACAGCCTCTTCACTGCATGAAGAAAGCATCTTACAGGGTGAGAACTAAATGTTGCCAACAGTATTGCTCACTTAAGCCATTCTACTATTTTCATAATTTCACTGAGCTCTGTTTTATAGAGCAAGGATTACCAGATGACATCACATGGACAAATTCAAAAACATTAACTTTCCAATTTCCAGTTCCAGGAGATATCTGAGGTTGCAGGCATAATAAACCATCTGTGCTATCCAGTGAAGTGTCCCTTAATAATGTTGCATTTTGAATTCACTTTCTAAGAGGAGACCTAATGTGACATTTTTTGAGGATAGGGTGTTTGCCAGTTTGGAGTAACACTATATCCTTGGATCTCTTAACTGGTTTCAGTGTTTCTTTGTAGGCTACTGTGGGTTATAGGTGTGCCTCAATGTGACAAAATGACTGAAAGCAAACACACTTCTCTTAAGCAGTTCTATTAGAAAGACTTTTGTTTTTCGAATGTGCTGATAATGCAAATGCATGCGATAGGATAAAGTTCATAGGCTTGCCGGTCAGATACTAGTTCCACCTAGACATACTGTCTACAAAAAACACGTACACGAGCAAAGACTTTCCACTGGATGTTGACTTGCGTGTTCTTAATGATTGCTATTCATTTTTACATAGACCAGACAACATTTACACAGTAATAACATTCTCATGGGCAGAGAGGGAGAAAGACTGCACAAAATAAGACCACCCCCTTGCACTTATGTAAGTTGAGTTTGAGGTAAGAAAGATAATGTGAGATCATGTCCATTGCTCTTTCAATATGTTTCCATACGTAAATGTTGTTGTTGGCGATATAACCTGAAATATATTGAGAAAATGTATGGCATGTCATAAACTGTACAGATGGTTCTGCAACCACAAGCTACTAATAGATTTGGGAAGTACATACAAATGGCTCATTTGATTAATTCAAACTATGATTGCCAGGAAATTGATACAGTACACAGGCTGCTAATGTAGGCAAAGTGGGGATCAGCAGTGGTAAAGTGGTTTCAATGTTTCAATCCATCAAGCAGACAGTACCAGTGATGATTCTTGCATTGATCTTCTTCAATACAATGCAATATAACACTATACAATGTAACTCATCTTCTTCAACCCTTTGGAGTTGTGCCAATGAAAGACATGGACTTCACCTTCACCAGATATCACCTGATTTAGTCTAGTATCCAGTCTGAGAGTATCAAGCTTTTGTTTTATCAAACTACGTCCACTCTACTACAAGTTCTTGAGTGCAATTTGGACCACAATTTTGCGTCATTCCCCTCAGGTCTCCTCGAAAAACCTTTTTTTTTTATCATCACTAACCACAAAGATTTGAATTAATACATTCTTTGAAATTGTTTGGTGAAAACCCATGCTATGTGTAGTTTGGGACACAGTATCTTTTTGTAAGTGTACAATGTATACACTTGACTTTGGCTTTCTATGTTGCCCTATGACTCCCTCTCATCCCTCTACTCCTACCCTACTAGCTCTCCACTTGGCATGTGTAGCCACTAGGTGTACAGACACTGGTTACAAGTTATTTTGGGCAATCCCTCTGACACCACTTTCTCCCTCTGTGCCTGGATAAAAGAGTTCTTCCCTGTATCCTCCCCACCTGTTAAAGCTGTCTGTCTCCTCGCTGACAGGTCAGACTACAGAGGCCTTCACCATTACTTATACTAACTGCACTTAATATCCCCCGAGTTGGAGGATTTCAAAGAAGCAACTCCCCTGTTATTTTTTGTGGAATTATTGTGGAACTGTCCAATGGGTTGGTTCAAGAGTCAGTACATCACATACAACACAGCCCTCTGCTTGGTATTGCTATTGCCTTTACACCCCCTCTCCCATGTACACACACATTATCAATAACAGTGCTTAATTTTCAGAGATTGCATGTAACCAATCACGTTCACAGGGCATGTTGTTGTATTTGAACTTTTTTTTTACTCACTAAACTAAAGTAATTGTTCCAATACTCCTGTTCTAATGTATGAGTGCCAGTCTGAAGTTCAGTCCAATGGATCAGGCATGATTTTACTGGATCTTGTTTTGATCTCAATAGTTCTGTAATAGAATGAATCAATTACATATTGCCAAAGACAAAAAACTATTATTGTGGAGCCAGTCCCTGCCAGTCCCTTTGCATTATGATAGTTTGGGTTTACTCATCTGGTTATGGTTACCTCTTGGAAACATGCACAATTCTTCATCATTTTGTTGGCTGTATTATTTTGCAACTCATCTCAAGGACATCATGTGACTAATTTCAGGCATAATTGTCTCAGAATGAAGCTATGATTGTTCTAAAGACAGTATCCCTTTATGTCTTTATGTCTTATGTCACAAAATCCATATTCAAGTATCCAAATCCTTTTCACTCCAGGCTGAAAAAGCACCACTGCTAGTGAGAGCACATGGCTAGACTATATGTTTTTTCCTGTCTGGTAACAACGGTATGAATCTGTGTAGCAGCTTAGAGGCCAACTACTGTCATATCCCACTTAAATCCCAAATTCAGTATCTACTCATTTTCATAAACCATGCAACCCTGCCACCTGTTCCACCCACACATAGCACTGATATTTAATCACTGGATTTTTTTATGTGAGCCCCTGCAAATTAGCAACTACCAAGGAGCTCCAAAAGGTCAACTTCAAGAGAAGGAGGAAAATATTGCTTGGACTGTGATGATTTGAGGGGAGGGTACCTGAATCATTTCACCCAAGTTTCTCTCAGTCAAACATGGACAGCGTTTGATTGAAGTTGAAGATTGAAGTTATAGAGGGGGTCCTGCTATTGGCAAACTGTTAAATGATTAGTTTAATGTTACTGCACGATACATGGGGAAATCAATTCATGGAAAATAAATGCTAGGTTGTTTTTCAACAGCAATTGTAAATCCCTCAACACTCATATCACTGTCAATTGCAGCTAGTGTTAACAATCATTATATTTTGGGGGTTGATGTCAGTTCATTTTGGTACAGCCATTCAGATCCAACTTTCCCACCTTGTAAATGATCATATTGATCATAAAGTAAAATGACTATGCCATCTGCACTGTCCTTTCCTATAACCATAAAAGTCTGGTCATCTGACACCTTACCAAGATAAGATGGATGTCTCACTTGTCCTTTTTGTTGTAGATGGAGCCAACCCAAGCTTGGTCTGACCGAGTGGATGAAAGCATAAGAAAGACAGCTGTCCGTGACTCCAAAGGGCTCCATGACCTCTGTCCAGGGCCTATTATCGCCTTCTAGATGTTTCATGGCTTGAAGCACACCAGTCCCCATCACACTGAGCCTCTGTGTCAGCACTCAAGGTGGGAACCCAAGAAGGGGCCGGTAGCTCAGGGGTTTTGTAGGCGCGCTGATTATGAGCAAGAGTCTGATGTGATTAGTAGGCAAATAAAGAGAGCCAAAAACTCATGAACATGGCACACAGCTTTACAAGTGTGCAGTTGTTTGAAACCAAATATCAAGTAATGTCTGTCCCTATATGTCTAAGATAAGGTAGTGGGCAGGGTTTTTTTAGTCTTGTTGTGGTAGTGCAGCCTTCTATGAGTACCCATTCTATATGTAAAAACATGGGTTGTCGTGGAAAATTGCCTGTAAGCACTCAGAACTCTTGAAATAACACACAAAACACTGATAGGTTGAAACACATAAAAATATATTGTCTACAGATATATTGGAGAGAGAGAGATACCTCATCACAGGTTAAGTCAAAATCTCTCTATGCTCTCTCTCTCCCCGAAAATCAGTTTACTACAATCTTTATAGTTTCTTTGGAAACAAAGAAGTCTCTCATGATTGGTTCTCTCATGCTTAGATAGCATGCCTAACATGGTTCATCCTATGGGCTCTCTCCACCTAGTAGTGGTCTGGACATGGTCAGATTTATGACTCCCTTAAAGGACCTCTCTGGCCTGCCGTGCAACATTCAGGCACATGTCTATAACGTGATAACACAGTATCAGTACAACCAACCACAAAATGGTAAATGATAAATACTAGCAATCCATTCCAATTTACTTTCACAATACGTGTAAAATTAGTGTGGGGCCAACAGGGAGGCCATCCCATAACTGGGAGGTCACCAATTCAGTCCCCAGAACAACGAGTGTTGTGTCCATCCACAACTATGCGTCCTGTCCTTGAGCAAGGCCGCTACCTACTCACTAATTGCAAGTCGCACTCGGTAAGAGAGTAAAGGCGTAGCACATTCTCTCCTCTCTGAATGAGCCCTCCCTCCTTCTCTTCCTTCAGCGCATTCTGCCCACTCCATGTTCTCTGTCATGTCCTTCAGGGGAGGTGGAGGCACGGGAAGCAGAAATAGCCTCTCATGCATCACCATCGTCACGTAGCCTTGTTCACTCCTCGCCTCTCACTCCGTCTCCCTTTTGTCTTTTAACGTGAAGGGCGGTCGTGTACAACAGAGAGAATGTTAACCTTCTGCGAGGGTACCGCGTTGACCCGCCGCCTTCCAGTGCCTACTTTCCTCTTCGCCGTAGTCAACTGTGCCGGTCTCCAGCGTGATAGCAATAAAGCTGTGCGTATTCATGTCCGTTGGAGGATCACGGTAGAAAGAATTACTTTGAATTGCCTGAGGGTCCATCTTTGTGAAAGACATTTGCTCTCTCCTTCACTCCCGCCCTCCATTCCTCACTGTCTTTAGTGCTTTACAAGGTCAATGAAAGCTTAAGTAATACATAAAAATGTGAACATTGCACGGAGAAGAAAATAAAATAAAAAACAGAACTCAGACTCAGTTCAAGTAAAAGTAAGACTAAAAAAACTGTTTTTAGCAGTGTGCTTTACTGTCTTGGCAGGTTGATCCAGAGCCTAGAAAGCTCCATCAGTCTTTAGCCCAGACTGGAACGATCAAAAGAGCACTGCTTGAGAATGTCATAGGGCTTAAAAGCTCAGAGAAATAGCTGGTTGCGAGTCATTAAGTGGTAATCCACAAGATCCTTGTTTTTCTTTTTTTTTTTTTTTTTGACATCTTTGGTGCACTTCCCAGGGGTCACTTGTCAATCAAACAGTGTGTCCAGTACGGTGACGTCTTTTTCCTTGGATTTTATGTTGAAGATGAAGGTTGAGTTTCCGTAGGTGGCGCTCTTTTCTCTGTCTGTTCAGCCGTGGTGGCTACCGTAAAAGCTTTCATGAACTGGTTATAGCTTGAATCACGATTGTGTTGTATCCATTGGTGATAGAGAGTAGCATAACAGACATTTTTATTACATTTAAAAGATCTATGTATCTAAAAATGTCGCAGATTGTAAATTAATCGTCATTGCACGGTAGCCAATGAAGAAACTAAGATAGGGATGTCTCCATCCATTTCAAGTCAGGGACCTTTCACCCTTCCTCCCTCCATCCTCTCCCTCCATCTCCAGATCGGTTTGAGCTGTGTGGCTGAGCAGGCTGCAGCTTGTCAGAGTGAGGGGACAGTTCCCAGCAGTGAGATTGATCAGGCTCAACATCAGAGTGGACAGGCCACTGATTGCAGGCGGCAGTGATCACACGTGTCAGCCGTTTAGTGCAAATACTCACATGCACACTTGCACCACAACACACACACTCGCGCCATGCTTGCCAAAGGTTGGCTAATAGACAAGAAAGCTTCGGAGCCCAGTGCAACCACACACGCAAGCACAAATACATGCACATAAAAGCAAGCACACCAAAAAAAGCAGAAAGAACGTCACATTTGCAATTTCACTCCCTGATAAAGGTACTTTGGCAGCGCAGTAAAAGTGCACAATAAAGCAATGCATGAACACACACTGGAGTGTGTAAGGCCCACGGCACAATAATGTGACATTTAGTGAATTAGGTCTTCTCTCTGGCTCTTTTCCTGAGGGCTTATCGCTCCACGCTGGCCTTAACCAGCCTGTCTGGATGCTCCTATAACCACTAGCCAATACGTGCACACAGGATACACACAAACACACAACACTTTAGCTGATGCTGAAGTATTAGCGCTAATCGCACAGCTTTCGCAGCAATTACAGATAATTGCGGCGCGGTTGAAATGGTATCCTGCAGCTGCCATGTAGATCATGCAATAGAAGTATTTAAACCCAAACAAACACGCATAGCCATAGGCACGTGTGTAGAAACACACACACACACACACACACTTTCCCTCAACCATTCCAGTCATGCCCCTCACTTAAAACACAGCATGTCTCATAGCTGCATTGTATTCTGGACCATTGAGGCTACAGTCAGTGGAGAATATGCCTCTTCTACCATGGATTTCTCCCTGTATGAACCTGTATATTACACTCCATTGTAGCATAGCTTGAAATATCTGGCAACATCTTGAAGTGACGTCAAGTTGTCTACGTCTGGCCAATTATCTGCGGTAATAATAAAACTGCACCACAAAACAACAACAAAAAAAAAAAACGGGCCCAGAAATGCAAGGTGGAAAGGGGTGAAATTCCTTTAAAAGAGCTCCACCCAAGCTTGACGACTGCAGTAGACACACACACACATGTACACACAAACTAATCATGCATGTAGCTGCCGCGGCATGCCATCTGCCTTCTCCTTGTCGTACCCCAAACACCCCGCATCACCCCTGCCGTGTTTTTAGGCCGTTCAAGGCTTCCGCCCAAGCCCGATGACTCTGCCAATGCGGCGTGGCGGTGATTTGGTTGACGGGCTGGGTGTCCGCGTGTGCGATTGCACGCCATCTCCGGCCTCCGGCAGCCACAATAACAGCCCGGGCCTAATAATGATTCCTAATAGGGAGCAGTAATTGGAAATAGCAACTTCATTAGTGAGTGACAGCAGCAGGTGATAAGACAGGGGAATACTGTGTAGCCAGTGATGCTAGAAACTCATTATCTGCACTGTGGGTCCCACTCCTTAATTATTGGAGAGGATCCATGCACTCTTCAGAGCCCTCTCCCTCTCTTTGACTGTGGATTTTTAAGTAGGTTCTTTTCAAGTGATATTTGGGCTGCCTCTGCTATCTGTGTTTGGGAGGTGGATGGCCTTGGGATGAAAGTGATAAAAGGGAAGTGGAGCTGTAATGAGAATCTCCTCGCGTCAGCCTTTGATGCGAGCAGATTCCGCTCTCCGCATTTCCTTTTTGTGGGTCAGCCTTCGCTTACTGCAGTCTGCCGCGGTTGTTTGATTTTTAAGACGCCCAGCGTTATCCGCCCAACGTTTTTCATTCGCAGCGTATTATTGCTACCCGTATGCAGTGTGTCACCGGCAACTTAGTAGATTAGCTTTAGTGTGCAGCCAAAAATGTTGTTCCCCTGAAAACCAAGGTTCATCAAAAAATAAAAGCACTCTCGTTGGGACATACAGTTTGCATGATAGAGAATGCCAAAGTTTGTACTGCGTATTGCAGGTCGCTTCCAATGGTTGGTTTTTCATCATTCAAAGACAATAGGAACCCAACCCTCAACCCTCCTAACCTTTGCCAATTGATCAGAAATTTGGCCTTTACCCCTGGATAAAGATCCAGTTTTTCAAGTTTTCAAGCATCCACCTGTCGGTGGATTGATGGTAAGACAAGAATTAATGGAGGCCTACAGACTCTTATAGATTTGGCCTGATGGAAAAACTTCCACTTGCAATTGAAAGTACTAAATCGTAGAAATTACTGTGGAAGTTAACCTTTTTGTAGGCTGGTTCATTCTTAATAACATTCTGTAAATATGGGCTCAGTTTTTAGCGATGATCCTTTATGGAGTATAGCAGGGGAAAGGGGAATGAACAAAGAAGAGAATAGCAACGAAGAGGCCAAGCAGAGTGCAGTCTGCGGTTAGCGTGTGTGCAGAGAGAGAGAGTGGATGAGCTGCTGTAGAGTTTAATTACCTTGCAGTGTTTTCCTCTCATTTGGCCCATCATTGGCTGCTTGAAAGACTGGAAGGGTGGTGTAGAAGGAGGCACTGAGGGAGACAGACAGAGGGCGAGAGATAAAGAAAAAGAGAGAGAGAGAGAGAGAGCGCGCACTTGAACTCTTGAGTGGCATTGGTGACGCTAATGCACTGTTCAGACAGAGAGAGAGCAAGAAGAGGGAAATTAAATAGTAAGCGTGGTAGAAGGAAACAAGGGAGTCGGGCTGGGTAATGACTTATTGAATGGACAAGACCACAGTGATCGCGAGCACAGATGAGATAGTCTCTTGATTTTCTGCACTTGCATTAAGCTCAGAGAGGAAAAAGACGGAAAAACACAGAAGTAGAGGAGGGTCATAAATACAAATCCCTTTAATGCACACGTTTTACACAGAGGCATTGCAAGTAAATCTGTTTCCCCCCTGGATTTGTTTCAGTGGGGAATCTGTGATCTTTTAAATGTTTGTCCGATTCCCAATGTTTGTATGATGTGCACCTTGGTGCACCACAAATGGGCGCTTCGGGATTAAGATCTATAAGGAAAGCGAGCAAGGAGGTTAACAATAGCAAATATAAAAGCGTAATAATGTGAAACAGGCATCAACGCAGCATCCTCCAGAAACTCTTAATAGTGTAGCGGAAAAACGCGTGGGTGTGTACGGCCTCATGGCTGCAGCACATGATCTAGCTTCGCAGTCCCGAGGCCATGCACACACACACACACACACACACACTACATGGGATGTAAATGGGGACAATTAGCTTCCCCCATTGTCCTTTGTGTCCACCCCCATGCCAGTTCCCCATGCCCAGAGGGGGTCCCAGCTGTGTGTGTGTTTGTGTGCAGTCACGCTAGCGACACATGACCAATCGCCATCCCCTTACCAACCAGCTGCCAGCCTGCAGCAGACTTCCCATATACCTACATGAGTCAAGCTGAAGAATATATACATCATTCAGCTCGGTTGTTACAGCGAACGGACCTGCACATATTATTTGCTTGGAGGGGGGGTAAATGGCACGGCACAGCACGTCTGTTCGCACAGGCGTTCCAGTTCTAATCAGTGGGTGTTTTTGAGGGGGGTTTCCAGCGACTTGCGGGCATCTGCGGTCGTGAGAAGACTGGCAATGGCGTGCTGACTGCCTGGACCAGCCCAGGCGGCGGCAGCACAGCAGCCAAAGAGCTGTCGCATCCATCCTGATTGGAATTCAAATGGATCACCCGCACTGGGATCAATACTGCATGGTAATGATGTCGTGACATTTTGGGAGGAAGTTTGAGCGTCTGTGTGTTCTACCTTCACTGTCAGTGTATTTCTATGTGCTTCGGTGTCTTACCGCCACTCTGCAGTCTGCAGTCTAGTCTACACTACTGCGTGTCTGTAACCTGGCTGTCTTTTTGGTACTGATGGGCTCGTTGCTCAAAAAGCATATAATATCGTTATTATATGATGTCATTATCACCCTGTCCTGCGAAACAGCTTTGATGTCCAATGTTCTTGTCATCCTCTTGCTTGATAAATCAATGTATAGTGTGAGAGGAGGTAAGGTAAATCAACAAAAACAAAATGACTTATTTACTTTTGGCGGGCAACTGTAGTATTTCTGAAATTGAGATAGTAATTTGTTCAATACTCAGGAAAGCCTTTTTTTTTACTGTTTCTGAGCAACGCAGTACGAGGAAACACTGCTTGTGGGGGCTTAGATGGGCTTCAGCATGGACTGCTAGCTTTATGAACAGCATACGTCAGTGATCCATCACCGAGGTTGGGCACAGCCCTTTAGCACCATTGATCTCTGCACTCTGCAGAATGTGCATATATACTCCCCTATACATCACTGGGTGACGCGTTATCAAGACAGATGGATGAAACACAGCGGCAAGCTTGGTCTGTATTAGAGCCACTAAATATTTCCGAGGATACTTGCCCCGCTGATTGATGACTGCATAAACCATCCACAGCCACCCCCCCCCACCCATGTAAGCAACTTTTAAATCACAGATCAGTCTTGTAGATTGATCTGCTGGGATCCTCGGAAAGGAATTAAATTTGTATCTGATTTCTGCGTCTTTGTTTTCGAGGTGAAAATGTTTCCATCTGCATCCTGTCGTCCACATCAAGCAAGGCGTTCGTCTGTTTCGCCGATGTATTTCTTCTTCGCCGTCCTCCCGCCGCGCCTGTACATATCGTCTGCTCATCTCTCTCTCCTAATCCCTCCTCTCGCCGTGCACTTCCCTTTTGTTCGGTGCATCCATCCGGTTTGTCCGGCTCCTAAATGAGTTGGCTGCGTTGTACTGAAACTCTGTTAATTACCTTGTCATCCCCCGACAGTTGGCACTGGCAGGTTTTAGACTAGCTCTCCGAGGAGGTAGGCGGACACCGGTGCTAAATTAAAAAGCTGGGAAAGCTTGTCATATCCTGTCACTGGTGTATTTAATGAAAAACCAAGCATGTGTGCACACATGTGTGTCTACAGAGACGGAGAGAGTCAGGCTTGCAGAATGAGAGAATCAGACATAATGATTCAGTGAGAAACAGAACAACAGATGGCAGCGACAGAGGTCTGTAGGGAATCAGACAAAGAGAAAGCGAGCTTGAGATTTGTTCAGATATACTCCCACCTTCACCTAATGGAAAAGCCATGTCTTTCCCTGGACCTCGTACACACTCCGGTGTCACAGGGGCAGGCTTGCCAGGGATCTAAAACACTCTAAAACACACAGGGACAAGCCTCCTTGGTGTTATTTTACCCCATTCTGGGGCTGGGGGAGCTGTCCACGGTGCTGAAACCAAAGGCCTGCTACTCCGCTGCTGGGAAATGTGGGTTTCACCACCATAACTGGCTACCAGAGCAGATTAGATTGACCCGGTGATTATCCGGCATGTGCAGGCGTTCGGAGGGATATTTCACGATGGGTTTACACAGAGATGCATTGTGCTCATTGTCATCTGTTATGTGTGTGGGTGTGTATGTTTTCCTGTGTGCATGCACCAGGAAAGCTTTGCGAACCCTTTGAATTAGAGCCATGAAAACATAAGTAAGCGTGTTGTACAGCCCTGTCGATTGGCTGCTGTTTTTATTTTATTTTTCATAGCTGTCAAATGTCAAGATTTCGAGTTAAATACTGTTTTTACTCCCTTTAACTTTATTAAACACTGCTCAGCAAAGAACAGATTTCATTTGCAGTCTCACCCTGACTGACTAAAGTTCCTCAGGGAAGACACGGGACAAAAATGAATCCCCGACGTTAAACCTAGGGTGTCTTAGGCACAGGCACGGCGTACGACTCCTCTGACTGCCTTGCTCAGGAAGGCAGAAAATACAAATCGAATGATTACGCTTGGTTGTGGTCAGGATAGAGGATATCTTTTCTGCTTTTCTGCAACAGCATATCCTTGTCTGGGGCTATTAAATGTGGCTCCAGTCTTTAAGGGGGGAGAAAAGTGCTTGAAAGACCGAGGGGAATATGGTCTATTATTTTCAATCATGCCCTGAAGAAGCTATGATGTTACCACAGTATCATTTCAGGAGAAAAGAGGGCGAAAGGAAGAGAAAGTAGCTCTGGGAAATCTCCCACCCCATCTCTAAGGCCCCTCAGCCTCCCTGTTCCTCTCACTCACTTCGCTGACTTTCAATCGCCAGAGCCTATTTGCTGGGAGAGAAGTTCTATGCTGGCAATAAATGAAACCACCTCAACTCCACAACATCCCCCTGCCCACCCCACCATCTTCCTCTCCTGTCCTCTCTCCAGCCTCCCAGTACATCAAAGATCTGGAAGAGCAACGTGAAGACTCGCTTGGTCACCCCCTTGCCTCCCCACACTTCATTTTGTACCTCGTGCTCCCTCCCCCCTCCCCTCTCTCCTGGGCTTCTCTGTCCTACCAGTTCTGAGAGAGAGAGAGCGAGAATGTGAGAGATAGAACGGTTCCTGGCCAGTTGCTCTCCTCCATGTTTGAAATAGAGAGATAGAGGAATTGATCAAAGAAGGGGCAGGACGGAGGCGCTCATCCTTCACTTTCAATGACATGCTTTGTGATCCTTTCCTAGCTGTTTCTGGTTTGATTTTCGGGGTGTGGCTCAGACATTCGCTCACTATGATTTGTCCCTTCTATTGCTGCCTTCTGTCACAAATATAGGAATTACGAGTGGAGCACAAGTGGTAAATTGGACTGGCCAAGTGGGAATTATCTATGGTATACAAGTTGTGATGTGATGTTTAGGAGGCCGAGAGCATAGAAGCCAAGAAGTCAACAATTGATGTTAGAAGTGATGTATATTAGTTTTTAGTTTTTTTTAGAAACATATTAAAACATCAATTAAAGGCCCAAGTGCATTTTCTCCTCTTCATTCTGCTGCTGCAGCACCAAGCTCTGTGCAGCATTCATTTCTACTACAAAACAAAAGTCACCCAAAAAACGACTTTTATTGCAGGGTCCCATTTTGTTATAAATTCTGATGAAATGCACATTTACGAGGAGCCCTTGAACGCAGCATGCGACTCAGCACTAATTGAGTGAGAAAGTGAGCAGATAGAAACCAACATCGCAAAGAGGGAAGGAGAAAGGAAACAGAGGCAGAAGCGGTAAAAAGAGAGGAGGGATGTTTGCCTGAGGCAGAGCCAGGCGCTGTCTCTCTGCAGCACAGTGGTGGAAGCATCAGGGGTTTGAGACAGTAAATAATTTACTGTCTCAGAGCAGAGAACACACAGACACACTCCCATTCTCTCACACACACTTTTCTTTTCTCTCCACACATGCACAAAGGCCATTCTAGTTTCATCTCCTAGGGGAGTCCAGCCACATGACTATTTCATTTAATGTTTTTGTCTTGGCGGACAATAACGGGGGGCGGAGAGGTAAGGTGGGGGCCATAGTTAACTCATAGGCCAAGAACTAACACACACGCCGTTCAGTCGCTTTGTTTCAGTCTCTTAGCACTTCGCGAAGAAGCGGTATTTGTATTGCATGTGCCCTCTACATTTCCTGTCCGCTTTGTCTTTTTGACTATAGCGAATAGGCAGTTATCAGAGGTCCTGACGCTTGTTCAAGTAACCTTACCGCCAGCCGATGCCCTCAAAGCTATCACTGAACAAAGCTTAGCAGTGACACAAAGTTTACTATTATCATCCCTGCATTTAATCGCATTTCGATTGCCGCAGGGGAGCAGGGTGAACCCTTTTACCGCTGCATTGTAACAGTTTCTAGTTATTCTGTCTCTGGCATGAAAACCTCATCACTCCCCAGAGGGCCTCTCCTGACATTTAACATGGTGGGGGGGGAGAGAATAAAAAGGATAGATAGATAGAGGAGGCCGGTTTCGAGGGAGAGGGGAGAGAGGGCCATGATAATGGGCCCTGTAGAAGAGGGCGATTGAGGAAAGGCACGCAAAATGTCACACGTGAGCTGCATAGTGGACCAGGAAGTGAATGTCAAGGAGGGGGTGGACGGCCGTTGGGCGATTTTTTTCCCCATCATGAGCGAGATACTGGTGTCATTGACCCTTGATTGGCTTAAGGCGGGTATGACCTGTCTTGTCAGTGACTGAGCCAAAAAGACCATGCTGATCTGGTGATAAACATACAAACCCCTGTCCAATTCCACTGACTCGGTCTTGCCAGGCTATATAGCACACGTGAAAACAGTGGATACTTTTTTTTCCCCTAACCGCAAAAACAAAATACATCAGTTACTGAGCGTCTGAGGCAATGCTTTCCACCATTTGCTCACCCTCAACACCAGGCAATATACTGTTTTATATGGAAGCAGACATTCGGAGGACCCCACCCCCTCATCCCTTCATTCCCTCTGAAATGCCAGTGGCCGGTAGGGGCTTCAGAGCAATCCCAGCATCCCTCATGGCCTCCTGTGACCTCTTGGCATGGCACAGATGAAGAAGAAGGCAGTGCCCCCGCCGGTGCCACTTTGTTCGGGTGGTGTTTCGCTCTCCCCTGGCCCAAGCTATATGGGGATAGATGGGGATTAGCGGGGAGAGGAAACAAAGGTATGATGCAGCATATAGAGAGGTGCAATTCACATCATACGTGCAAGAATACACAGAATATGGAGGTGGAGCGAGGGATTATTTTTTCTATGAGCAGTTGTGCTGGTATAAAATAACACCCCCCCGTCTTGATGGTGTGTCACTGCGGCAGCAAAGGCTTATCTGCTCCCTCTCTTTGCATACTGCAGGAGGCGCTCCCTTCCTCCCTTCCTCCCTCCCTCCCTTCTTCCCTTCCTCTCTTC
>OOFE01051475.1:30438-41781 GCA_900323365.1 Monocentris japonica | reverse complement strand
TCTTGCTCCCTTACACACACACACACACACACACACACACACACACACACACACAGAGTGAGAGAAGCCTAAACCATTTAAAGTAACAGCACTGCATTGTGCATGAGATGTATTTATGGATGGCCTTGGTGTGTTAGTGAGGAACTTCCTCTCATACTCGGAAACATCTGCGGTTTTATCTGTTGCATCTTTATTATCATCTAAAGATGCCAGTAAATATTTTAGCCTGGGTGGCGACGATACAACTCTCCTCACATCCCACAACAATGCAGCCTGACATCTCAACAACCCGGACGAAAATGCTTTTGAGACATATTATGTAATTGCGCGGATGTTGTGACTACATGAGTTTATTTCCAAAATGCTTTATATCCATTTTGGGGATACAACTGAAGTTTGTCATTCAATATTTTTAAAATATAGAAGATCCAGATTGTAAAAATGTTATCATTTTGTCAACCCAGGTACCTATTATTACCCTTTAAAAGTTTTGTTAGTTTTGTGATGAGTAAGTGTATGGTGGATAACTCATTTTGGAACAAAACTAATGCATATATTCACGTAAGATAACAAAAACACATCTAACATAAATATAAGACATTCTCTTGAATTCTCTCTTAACTAAGTTGACCCACCTTTATAGACTGACATGAGTCTTTAAGATGTAAATTCATAGTATACATCATAGTAAGTGGTATCCAAAGTGGAAAAGTGTGTTTGTTGTATTGGCGGTGGCTTGGCTTATTACGAACACCGACTGCAGGTCATAGTTTTTATTTATCACTACATCACTGGTGGTATGTGAACTTTTTGCTTCACTATGCACTTTGTTGACCTCCTCGCTGATGCCCCCTACAGGCTGAGAGGAAACCTTCCAATTGCATGACAAGTAGTGAGGGAAATGAGATAATCTCTTTCACCCTCCCACCTTTCTCTCACTGACATAGTTCTTAAATTGTTTCATGTTGTTTTTCCTGATCCTGGTTGCCTAGCGACGTCTGTACTGTGAGCAGTCGCCGCACGGAAGGGGGCGGAGCTGTTAGGTGAGAAGCCTGTCAAGTAACACACACACACTCACACCTACACTTACATAGACACACAAAGATTTGCACTTGCATGTACAAATGCATGCATATACACACATGCACACAGGTACACACACACACACACACACACACACACACTCCACATGCATCCAGAAATGCATGTGCAAACACATAAACAGAAACAAAAAGAGACAAGTAGACAGACACATTAGTACACATACACAGGCATGCACAAATCCATGCATGCACACACATGCACACACACATGCACACAGATGTGCATACAAATACACACACACACAAAGACACACAACCATGACAAATGTATGCACAGCCATATGCATACGCATGCGCATGCACACCCACAATGCAGACTCTCTCTCTCACACGCACAGACAGACCCCACCTCAGAGGCGCAGGAGGGGAACTGACGAGTGTACAGGATCAAAGACAGCAAAAGGCTAGACGGTGTGAACCCGACTGCAGCAGATGAAACAAGTGGAGTGTTATTTTTCAGATAGAACACACTCTGGATTCAACCATGTGGATTTCCTCAGCAGTGGGTACAAGCCCAGACAGGCCACCTCTGAGAGCCCATGGCCTCTAATTATCCTTCCAGCTGTTTATAGCCAGGCATTTGACCTCTGACCTCTGATGCTTACACCTCTCATAATGACACACAGCCATGCTATGGTTCAATAGACACTGCTGAGGGCAATGTGTGGAGGCATGCATTTTACACATAAATGCTACAGTGATTTATTTACTTGCATGCTATGGAAACTAAGAATATCTGTGGACGGTAACTATATGAAGACGTGGTGCTGTGACATCGACTGCTTCACCTGGTTTGTATTCACAGCACAGATTGTGAGAGTCAATTCTGCTGATTATCTGTGACTTAGCTCCCTCTGCTGGTGATGAATTTCACCCCAGGAGGCAGGAACACCAATTAAGATGAAACACAGAGAGGTTAGAACAATGGACTTCTTTATCCTTTATGTATCCAGAGAAAGTCAACTGAGCACGCTTTTCCAGTAATACCCTCTTTCACATTCATCCAGTTCACACACTGACACTGGGAGCTGCGTAGTTCAACCACAGTCCTCTACTGTTGGCCACTGAGCAGCTCCACTGGAGCAGTCAGGGGTTACGTGCTTTGCACAAGGGTACATCGATGGTAGCTGTTGAGGGAGGGGAGAGCATTACTCCTTCACTTCACTCCTCACTTCATCATCACTGGTTTGAATTCCCTGGGCTGGTTTGAAAAATCTGGGAAGGGAAAGAGATGAGCAATAATCTCCCCTCCCTGTTCCGCTAGTCAAAATGCCCTTGAGCAAGGCATTGAAACCCAAACTGCTCCAGTGGAGCTGCTCAGCGACCAACAATATAAAATGTGAATGTGAATAAATATGGATTAAAAAAGAGATTGTAACTGGCTACTGGGCGTTCTTTGCCACCCTCTGTGTCACCCTGGACTGAACAGCTGGCCCCTTGCATAGGATAAATCCATTTTGATGTTTGATGTTTTGATTGTCTGCACGCTTGGTATTTGACGTTTAATACTACATATTATTTCTGACCAGCAGATGTTTGCAAGCCCTTCAGTCTACACATCTTTCCTTATTCAAGCCTGAGATTAGATTGCCCATGCTTACACGCACACAGGGGCACGCAATCAGCTGTTTTAGACGCCCTATACCTAAACAGCAGGACAAGAGTTGTCTTATAACCCAGCACAACAAAGACGGACTATTTTTTAACAGAAATGGCAGTTTAGATCTGTGAGTATCTCAGATTCATAGATGTCTTGCATAGAACAACATCTTCCTTAGATTTTATTCGAAAGAGCATAATGCTGCAGATGCGGAAAAACCACTCAAATCAAATTATGGTGGCTTTTTTTGGTTCTTACTGGAAATAAATGTTCACATGTTGACAGTGTACAGAGTGACATTCATGACCCTTGAGTCTTTGAAACATGTTAAAACCCCATTGTACAATTTAAAAAATGCATCAGGCATCAATGAGAAAATAAGCAATCTGCTCTTCTCTCCTGTACTTTAGACAGATATTTTTTTGTCCTACAACATCGGTATTGTCAAGACTTGTGAATTAGTCTCAGAGGATGCCTCAGAGTGCAGAGTGCAGAGTGGGCTGCTGTGCTCAGGCTTTAGGGCTGTGTACTGCAGACAGGTGCAGGGGAGGCTCAGAGACTCGGGTCCAGGGTCTTTGTCTGGGCCAGGGCCCTGCAGGCAAACTGTCAGCAGTGGCAGAACTTCCACGGGCAGACTCAGGAACAGGAAGAGATGTAGACGATAAAGTCTGTCGTTTGAAGTGGTTCAGCTCAGAGGCACAGCACAGAGACCCAGACACAACACACTGCATCATTCCCACCCCATGTCCTGCATGCACATCCCTCACATCCCTCGCTCGGACCCGCGGCATATGAAACGAGGTGGCAAGACATTGCTTGCAGTGGTTATAGAGTCTATAGCTTGTTTTTTTACCATCCCCTCCCCTTCTTTATCTCCTTGTTTCTCTCTGTCCAGAGAGCGCACTTGAGTCTCCTTGCCCCGAGATTAGGAGTTGTTAACATTTTGGCATTTTGACACCATCCTTTATCGAGGAAGAAAAAAAGTCTGTCTGTCTTTGCTCTGAATGAGCCGATCGTGTCCCGTGTGGTTTGAGTGACAGTTGCCATGGCCTCAGTGTTGATGGTCAGGTATTGAGCATGAGATCTCCTTGTCCTGAGCCCCAGTCCACAAAATCCACTTCCCCGCTGGAGTGGGGGGGGCTGTCCAGAGAGATGCCCCGCCTCTCCCCAAACACCTTTTCCTGCAGTTCAATGATGTCATTGCGGATGTCGGCCATCATTAGTAAAAGGAAGTCGAAAGAGCCGGGTGGTCCCTGGGGAGAGATGGGAAATTGAGTCATTGATAACGATGCTGTGGCATGTCCTCATTGTGCTTGAACAAAATATTAGGACCACCCTCGCTATGTGTGAGGCTGACCAGGTGAATCCAGGTGAAAGCTTCAATCTCCTATCTGACCTATTAAATCCACTGGAATGAAGGTTGGATGTAGATGGAGGATTTTAAGTCATGTGACAACTGAGGCATGGATTGTGTCAAAGGGGGTGGAGCTCAGTATTAGGAAGGTAGTTGTGGTCTTTTGTACACTCAGAGTGTGTTCACTGGGCAGATGTATTCATTTAGAAATGTTAATGTATGTGTCTAATGGATAAATATACTTACAGGTGGACCTCTTGGACCTGGAGCTCCTCTGTCACCCTGTACATGAGAATGTTTAGAGAGTTTAGCATTGAGCATACAGCATGAGCAGTGTGTTTGACCTGCTTCACCACAACTGGGCCAAATAGTATTTGCAAATAATTTTTCAGGGTTTATTTGAGCCTACTTAGGCACCAGATGGATGGGGAGCATTCCCATGGGTGCCAGAACATTTAGACAAGGTATTTGTCAATTTGGTGCACTTTTCCATGGCTAACAAGTTACCTGAGAATACAGAAACCACCCTATATGGTACTCCATGCAGGTTAAAAAAACACTAAACATTATTTTCCACAAATATGTGACCAAAGGTCTCACAGGATAACCGTTAGCAGTGTGTTTCCTACAATGGGTAAGACATGAATAACACACAAATCAGCCTTCAAGAACTGAGTCCAGGTAGATTTTACTGCTTGGTGCTCACAGGATCCAACTGGGACCCAATGGAGCAGGTTCAGTTGACTTCAGCGGGATTACTCACTCAATGACAAATGTTTAATGGCATTACGGACACTAGATGGCAATGGTGTAGCTTGGCTGTAGACTACACAGTATCTGTTCTCAATATGGACTGATGAGGCAACACTGCCAATGTGGTAGTTCATAACTGTTAAAACGTTGCAGTTTACAGGGGCTACACACATGAAAATGCACATACACTCATACACCCATACACAGGGAATAACACACACATAGAATTAAACTAGTAGTTTACATTTTGCAGTATTACACCGCATTAAAGTACATGTCCAATCAGCAAAAGCACCAAAGTATGAAATGGCTACAAATTATCTCAATAACAAAAAAAGATAAACGCGATCCTCATTGGTATTAACTGCATCCGATGAATCCATTATTAATGAAGAATTTCTCACTTAACGTGTTGACGGCACTCATAGTCAAGCAGATTAATAATTCTTCACCTTAATAACATTTATTCAACTTTATTCCACTCCCATCCCCCTTTTTTGCTTGGCTTGCACGCCAATTACATGTTCAATTTGAGAACCACAGCCCAGTTAAATCCACTATCAATGACACTTTGCTTTCTCCATTTCTGGGCTCTGGGCAGGCTGGGAAATTCAGAACAGGAAATAGTAAATGAGAGGTGCTCTTCCCCTGAGCAAAGCACTAAACCATCATCCACTTGAGGGGAACTGTTCAGCAGCCAAATGCCTTTTGCAATAACTGTTTTGTACAATAAAATATGCAAAGGTCGAGGGGGTGAATACATTGTGAAGTAAATGTAGACAATATGAACTGTAACAGTCATACTGCATCCATGATGTACTCATAGTGCTCTTATCATCAGTGTTGGAGAGTACTTTCACTATATTTTGCAGTAGCTTGCTCTTTGCTTGTAAAACTAGTGTCAAAGTAGTTTCCCCAACACTGCACACACACACACACACACACACAAACACATACACATACTTTTGAAAACACACACAGGGAAAAGAGAGACATGCAATAATAACCTTGAGTCCGTCTCTTCCTGGTGCCCCAGGAGGTCCCTGAATGAACGATAAGACACATGGAGAGGAAACAGAGAATTCAGCATGCCATTCTGTTCAACATCAGACCTGAGGGCTACAATCAACTGAGCAACCAGTGGTGGGAGAGTTTAGCTGACACTGTGAGGAGGAAGAGTCTTGGTAAAGGACACACGGCCGGTGATGGACACGGTAGCTGTTGTAGTTATCATATACTTTTGTTCCTCTAAGCACCAGGCCACCTTGCTACCAGCATCAGAGCATCAGTTTCTTGCTTTAAGGAAAACACCCAAAATTTGGGAGATTGGCCCGTTGGTCAACTTTAGTGATGGGAACATAGACATCAAAATCATCTATAGTAGATAATTCACTCTGGTGCTCCATGCTAACACTGTAACATGCACTATGTTGACTAATGCTAGTAGGCACCTAGCATTATCTAGGAAGTGAGCAGCTGTTAAGTAAAATAGTATATAATCTTGAATGATATGTAGCCAAGTCTGGCGGTTTTGTGAGAGATTGGCAAAATGTACACCGTATAAGTGGTACAGGGTCTACTTTCTCTGTTTCCATAGGAAGTGTTGGTGGGCAGTGGGAGACTATACAGGTAAAAATCACTGCAGTGGATGAATACGTGGTTGCTCATCTGAAATAGTTCCATTAATTAACCTGATATGTCATTTTTTAAATGATGAATCTACAGTTCATATAATAAAAACACAAGCTACTTTTTATTAGTAAAATGTTAATCTTCTACATAGATAATGCTAGTCACCTACTATCACTCAACATAGTGTATAGTGTTAGCATGGAGCTCCAGAGGGAACAACCTACCGGGACAAATGGATGATTTTGATGTTCTCATTACTCAACAGGCCATATCTCAAAAACTATGGATTGGGACCCCAAATGTGTTATGGGTTACCTTTGTATGGGTCCCCCACAAGAGTGCCAGTATGTTTTCATTGGCCAATCTCTGTTTAGTCCTTCAATGACACTTTGGATCTAAGCTGCGGCCTTCTGGGTACAGGATACCAGGCCAACCTGACGCCCTACAGACGTGGTTCTACTGGGGACTGAACCTGGCTGTAAAGCAGACGTGATCACCACAACACTATGGAACCAAGCTTAGTCTTACCACTGGCCCCCTGCGGCCTCTTTTGATATGCCTCAGGTCAGGCTCTGGGCCCATGGGTCCCATGTCCCCCCGTGGACCCTGAGGGCCAGGTGGGCCCCTGCCCCCTGGGTCCCCTCTGTCCCCTGGCTCTCCTGGGTGTCCTGGGGAGGACAGAGGGATAGAGAGATGAAGAGCACCAATAGAAATTTGGACTGTCGTCAGCAGCACAACAACAAGCTGCCTTGCTATAACAGAAAACAAGACATAACTCTATTGTCCTGACTGGGCTTTTGGAACGACCTGCATGTGGAGCCTGTTTACTATTATATTATTTTTACCCTCTCTGCTTATCCTTTTATGTTGCAGTGCCTTCTTGTTTATACTTGTTTTAATTTATCTTATGAGTATGGTGTTTGCTTTTATTTGATTGTTAAAGCACTTTGTAAACTCTGTTTTTAGTTTCTTCCTCTTCTTCTATTTCTTCTTCTTCTATCAGTATTATAAACAATAAAATGAGTAGAACAAATTTACAAATAAACGTAAGTTGTTTGTAAAACATAGATATGGTAGTTGTTGAGGTAGGAGAGCGCATTAATTGTTTACTTTCCCTGTTCAAATTTTTACAGCCAGTGGTGGTTTTGACTTCTGTCTCTAACCTTGCAGCTATCTCAATCCCACTCCCCCACCTTACCTGGGACCCCAGGGGCTCCTGGAGGGCCGGGTGGCCCAGGAAGAGAAGCACTATCAGGACCTTTCCCCACTCTGCCCTGGGATGGCTTATCACTTCTGTTGGCCAGGCCAGGCACCTACAAACACACAGAGCCAAAGCTAAGTGGAATAAAGAGAAAAAAAGTCCTATCCAAAACATTTTTTATATTTAATTAATTTAACAATTTAACAAATGTTTAAATTTGTTTTCTATTTTTGTTTGTCCACCGTGATGTTGAGCCTGTAGACCTTTAACTGTTTCTGCTGTTAACAGACTGCAAAATGTTGAGAATTAATAACTTTGTAATGCTAACAGGCATAAAGAGAGACTGGTGACATTGCTAGCAAGTTCGCTGTGTCCCTGAAAGACCCCAGTGGACCATACAGTCTCATCTTACTGCATGATTGCTGAACTACTGCTGAATTTTGGCTCCATCATCAAGAGGAACTGTTTGGATCAGGTTGTGCTCTCTTTTCAGCCATAAGAAGTTACAAGGAATGGTCTGATAACTAGCTCATTGAGATACATTTTTATATAATATAAAACATACCAACTTGGTTCTGCTAAACTGTAAATGTCAAGAAATGTCTTGTATGCAATGTCTTGTTTGTACTGTGCAGAAGGTGGGTGAGATATTAATTGCAAATAATTATTTTATTAATTTTAAATTGCAGCAAGTACCAAATAGGTGAGATATGTCACATAAGATATTAATCACACAAAAGCAGTTGACTTTCAAGTACTTTCAAATCCTGTGATTGTCTAAATTTTATGGTGCTCACTGCAATGTCCCAATGTGGCAAACCCCACCAGGTAAAATAATTGTTAAATACTATTTGTCCCAGGGCTTAGTGTGTTTAACCTCTTAACAGTAGACACGGTACCTGATTAGATGACTGTGTGCTGCCCAGTCTAAGCTTCAGCTGCAGCAGACTGTTTTTCATGTTAACAAAATCCTGGCAGGTGAAGGAGCAGGAACCAGCACTCATCAGGGTGTCCGACTTTCCCGATGAACTCACTGCAAGACAAAATGTGCATCACAACTCTGTGTTTCTGAGAGTCTTCCCTAGTCTTCGTCGTTCATCCAAATGCTATGAGGCTCATTAGCGATGATTTATAATGCAGAAACTCACAGTTGTGTGTGGGGATGCAGGAGCGTTGGTCTGGCGCTAGCATGTAGCCACTGTGGCAGCGACACAGGTAGCTGCCCACTGTGTTCACACACTCATGGTCACACACACTGCTGCTTGACTGCTCACACTCATCGATGTCTGTGGTTATGTGAGTGTGTGTGTGTGTGTGTGAGTGTGTGTGATAGAGAGAGAGAGACAGAGAGAGATACTGATTACATAAGAGAGAACAATGAAGGCGATTACTAAAAAGTATTCATACAATGAGAGAAAATGAGAGAGTTAAAGGTGCTGCATGTAGCATTTAAACATCAATAAATCATTACCACATTCATTTTGAGTGTAATTAATATATGTATATATATAATAACCATAAACAAATGAGACCATCATTGAGAAGATTCACAGCCTCTACTGGTGTCTACACTGCTTTTTACAGTGTGCCACTAGGTTCCATTTGGGGGAAAATCTGCTGGATTGCTTTACGGCACAAAACAGGGAGAGGACGCTGTTCTTCCTGTGTAAACCTAGCTAAAGCTTACAGAGTTTCTAACACTGGTAGATGGTGGAACGAGTGAAAAGCTGATGGAAAAATCACTCTGAGCATCTTTTCTCTCTTCAGTAAACCTAGAGAGAAAACCTTTGATTGCAGATCCTCTTTGTGACAGGAAGCAACTGGGTTTATGGGAAATGTGGTTTTAATTTGGAGAAACAGCAGCACTAACAACACCAGTGGTGTGAGATAGAGGCTACCAGTCGTCTCCACCATGGTCTCATTTGTTTACAGAAATTTCCCAAGGTACTACAATTAACATGACAATGGTGTATTGATGTTTATAAGTGCTTCTCATAGCAGCTTTAAAATGGCATGAATGCACCAACACGGTCTAATTCACCATCTCTAAGAGCACTCATGAAGTTAATTTAGGGTAGTGTAAAAAA
The DNA here is from genome assembly GCA_900323365.1 of Monocentris japonica. Taxonomy (NCBI): domain Eukaryota; kingdom Metazoa; phylum Chordata; class Actinopteri; order Trachichthyiformes; family Monocentridae; genus Monocentris; species Monocentris japonica. The sequence continues at coordinate 32,051 of OOFE01051475.1, read as the reverse complement.
TAAATGACTTTGCTGTAGCGTTTGGGTTTTCATACACATATAAATGATAAAACCCAGATAAATGAAAGTAGACAATAAGCAGGTGAGATAAGCACCCACAAAACCTCTCATGCCATGCACACATAGACACACATCATGCATAAATTTGACAACAGCGTTCAGCTAACAGGAGAGGAGCAGGAAGTGGACTGACCCAGGCAGTAAGGAGATTTGTGGTTGCGATGTCTTTCTCGGTCAAAGCGATAGCCGGGGTAACAGGTGCAGACAACCCGTCCAAAGTTGTCGGTGCATTGCTGCTCACAGGGTGACCCAGCACACACATCCACACCTACAGAGAATGAGAGGGAGGGAGGGAGAGACTCATGTTCTTTTTCAGCACCACCTCATTTCATTTCAACTGCTACCAGCACTGATACCAACAACTGACTAATATTATCCAGTTAAAGTACACAAAAACAACACATGAATCTCAAGACATAATGGAACATCAAAATCTGCAGGAGAGTATTTGGTCAACAAACCCCACTGGGATTAAACGCAAAAAGTGAAAACACCCAAAATGCAGTGTGACTTTTCAGGCACAGCCATAAGCAACATGTTGACTCCTCTTATTGGTAATCCACATTGTACTTCAACAGCCCATTATGCTTATGGTGGAATGGCATCCTCTAGTGGCTAGGGGATTCACTGTAAGGGAAAAATTCCATTAGTTCATTTCATTAGTGTGTAAATCTATTCCTTGGGTGCCCAGGATTTTACATGGAGCCATGTAAAATCCTGGGCTGGGCTGAGCCAAATATGTATAATAACAGTTGTTTCTTTGGTCTTATGTCGTCATGGTGTTTGTTACTATGCCTTGCAATTTGCAAGTAAGGTCAAATCACTCCTCAAACATAATTAAGCTTGACCAAAGTAGAATATCAGCACTCTCTGGCCCTATTCTGGGCAGCATGGTCTAATCTATAAACTGTTGTTATGTGGGAAACTATAGAGAGGTGATGTTCAGTAGGAGCACGTCTATCAAGTGTGAGAGTTCATGAGCCTTAGAGGACAGTATGTATGGTTTACCTACCTTCAGGTATGCACTGGCCCATCACAAACCTGAAGCCTTCACAGCATTTCCTCCTGAAAAACACAAGACAGGCAGTAGCATCAGCAGCTTTTCTTTCATGTCCGCAGGGTCCCTTGATCCTGTCGTTGCCGAGATCGATGGTAAGGCTGGAAATTATCGGGTGTGACATTGTAGACAAGACAATGTCAGGGCAGTGTAGGTGCAGTGTAGATGAGTATAGGTCTTCTGGAGGTGTTGTGGGCCTAATTCAATAAAATGTTCAATATGGGAGCTGTGACATTCCCCCTCTAAACTAGCTTCCAACACAGCTGCTCACCCTGAAAACTGTTGGTACATGACCAATTTCTTACATGCCTCACCTTTAACTTACACACCAACCTTTACCAAATGTTGTGCAGACACAAACACAGGTGAAACTACAACCAATCTTTCTTCTGTACAATGGTAGGTTGACCATATAATAAGAAATAATAATATAATAATAAATCTATATACATACTGTATATAGTCCTTTAATTTCACTGGATGTATCGGACTGATC
>OOFE01051475.1:8715-24866 GCA_900323365.1 Monocentris japonica | reverse complement strand
GGGGGGGGGGGGTAACACTGACAGGAGAAGGAGGAAGAGGAGGAAAATGGTAAAAAAAAAAAAAGTATGGTATGAGGGTTATTGTCAGCTGAAGGTTGTTGTGCTCATGGGACTCTAGAGGGAAGAACACAGGAAGAGGAGCTCAGTGACCTCTTGACACCCCAGGACAAGAGACTAACCGAGTGTGTGTGTGTGTGTGTCAAGTGTCTGTCATTTTGATGTCTCAGTATTAGTGGTCTGAGAGAGCTCATATTTGTGTGCCACAATCTTTTTGTGATTGTATTGTAATCCGTATTTCTTTCTTTTGTACAGAAGTGGAGTTGAGCTGCATGTCAGCTTGTTTACCCAACTGGAACCTGTGTACGCTTCTCAGTGATGTCGTTCCATATAAACAGCATGTGATCTATATTAATCAAGATGCAAGTGATTTATTTGCACAGCACCACTGACAAGCGTTACAAAAACTTGGCTGGGTGTCTCACGTATGAAGCTCCGATGAAGGATTACACCGAAACACATTAGCGCGATGCGATCGTCAATAAAAAATATGGTACAGCGGAGGCCAAGTTTCGGCTTGTTTTTTTGGAGGGCCGCCACGTCCTTGTTTTTCATCCATTCTACGTCAGTGTATTGCGAGCTCATTTCTCAGTGGGGTTGATGTTGTGGTTTTGTCTTCTCAAGGTTGCTGTAATTGTGTTTGTGTTTTTTTTAAATCCCCTGTGCAAATAGCTTTAGACAGTTTTATATCTTCTGATTCAGTACTTTTCAAACGTTTTAACTCACCACCCCCCAGAATATCTATTTTTTTTAAATCATATGGAAAAGGCATTTATCACCACCTCCCCCTGGGTTTGTTATTCTGCACAAATGAATAAAACTAAAAACTAAACCTAAAGGGGAGGTGTCGGCCTTAAGCCTCTACCCACCGGCTTTCATTCAAAGGTGTGAAGGTGTTGCACGAAGCCGTATATGCACAGCTCCTGGTGTTAGTGTATAATTGTGTGTGTGTTCTTTGTAAACTTGTGTGAGTATACACGTGTGAAGGCGAGCGTGAGCACCTCCTCTCTGTGTTTATTTACTCTGCAGGCCCACTTCCAGGGCCCGGGCCTCAGGGGAGACATCAGAGCTCTGGCCTAACAGAGGAAGCTTTGACTGGGAGCACAGGAGGTTTGAACCATTTCCACCAGTTCGCCCAACATGCCACCACCCCGTACTCCCCCTCTCCTTCCTCTGTCATCCCCCACCTCTCCTCGTTCTCTTCCTTTCTGCCTTTCTACCATTTCTCTTGCCATCCTCCCATCTCCACCCCCTTTAAAAAAAACACCATACTCTTGTTTCTTTACCGCTTGTCTATCATACATGATCAATCTAGGGTCACAGGAATACACAGGTCACACTGTTGTACTCACCGCAAGTTGTGATAAGAGTGTCATCTAAGTCCCAATGTAAATGCCCCCCCCCCTTTCTCCTCCATCCATCAACCCCCTACTGCTTCTGTCCCCACAGTTAATGCGTCCTCAGGTTACAGCGTCTGTGATAACTTTCTGACACTCAACAGTCAGACCACATTACTCAGAGAAGCTGGCGGACAGCCACTTAATATTGCCACAGAGAGCAACATTTTCATCTCTCCCTCCCTCTCTCTCCCTCTCTCTCCCTTTCTCTCCCTCTCTCTTTTGTAATCTTTTCAAGTCGAGTCAAGTTTATTTATATAGGCTTTTATCACGAACAAGCCTCAAAGGACTTTACAGGCCGAACTAAGTCAGGCTGATAGACAGTCAGATGATGACACATAGTTGAAGCAGAACACATAATGACGAAATAGAAGGCTGTAGCATGTAGTGTGTGTGTGTGTGTGTGTGTGTGTGTGTGTGTTAGTGAGAGAGTGGATGTGGGAGTTTTTGAGATGTTTTAGGCTATTTTTCTTTTCCTTTATCATTAAAGTTTCATCTTATCTACTCAAAGGTCTTTATTTTTTAATCTCATCACAGCTTCTTATCCTTTCTTTCTGAGCCAGTGGTCAATCTCCCCAGAAAAAAACATATACATCTTAACAAATTTGTTTTACATCCTGTATTCTGTCTTAAAACTCAAAAACTGGCAATGAGGTGAGATCATTTTCATTTATTCTAACAGTTTCAAATGCATCATGAATTTTCATGAAACAAATTCCAATATCTTAAAATAAGGCTTGATCAAGGAAATGTCACTTGATTCAGTAAAATCCTTGAAATAAGTTGAATTGCAAAGAAAACAAGTAAAATGATCACACCCCACTTGCAGATTTGGGGCTGTGGTTCACTCTTCTTCCATTCCTTTGTTTGTCTGTTCGTTCGTTCATACATTTGTTCATTACGCACGATATCTCAGACACCACATATTGCAAAACATAACCCATATCCCAGATTTTGATGAAACATGGGGAAATGAGTCATTTCATCACTGTGTTGTGGCATTTTCAAGATCACACTAATTGGCCCCAGAGTGGGTACTACAGCCACAGGTCAAAATAAGGAGCGATTTTCAAGATTGAAAACTGTTGGGATGAACATGTCTTGCTGTCCATGGGTCCCGGGACAGACAGATTCCAGCTCTCCCATGGATCCCTGGCCTCTGTGACCCCATCTAGGCTCAGTGTCACTGCAGGAATGTGGCATCTCTGACCCTCTGAGCCGCACTCGGTGACAGACACACATGTGATCTGTTGTAGCCGAGCCTACCAGACAGCAAAGAGAGACTGGAATAATGCGGGGCAAGAGAGATGGAGGGACAGAGAGACAAGCGATGTTTCCATCCAGCTGTCCAACAAAAAATGCACATGCACCAAAAAATGGAATGAATCTTTCAAGAATTGATTGGTCCTTATTGTTCTTTTGTGTCAGATTCTGGTGGTCATATTTCATGCTGCCTGAAGATGAAAACAAAGAATCCTAATGGCCATACAACCTCAGTGAGCACCTTATACATGGGAGTGTGTACAAGATATCCAGGAGGTTTTTAACTGCATTTTGGGAATATCTGGAATGCCAGTGGAAATGCCACTACATAATTATTTATTTGAGAAATGTGTTTCCATTACTGTTTATTGTATAATTTAGAAAAAAACATTTGCACCTCAGCAGGGTATAAAAACTTTTTTTGTGATATTGAGGAACTTCTATCAAACTTTGCCATTTCCATCCAGCTTCTACTTTGATACCTATACCATCATAAATGACATAAAACACTTGGATGGAAACCCTGGTATGGAGTCTGCTTTCTATAACAGGTGAGGAAAACACGCCTCGGTGTTAGTGTGTGTGTACGTGTGTGAGCGAGAGAGAGAGAGGGAGAAAGAGAGAGAGAGAGAAAGTGAGAGAGAAAAAGATAGAGATGGAGAGAATCACCCATCAAATAGGGAGATGGAGAAAGGAGAGGAGAAAGGGAATATTTTGAAAGTACTGATTATTTCGGTAATATTGTTTATTTTTTTCAACATTCGTGCCAATAAAGCACACTGAATTGAATGAACTGAATAAACAGGGACAGAGTGATGGGGGTCCGATAGAGAGCTAGAGAAAAGAAAGGACAGGAGGGGTAAAACGTGGGATGAGCAACAGCCTGATGAGGGTGAAGGAGAGCGGCTAAGCAGTGAGGTCAGTGAGGTAACGACAGATCCCTCATTATGATGTGTCTGGAAGAGTTTTTATGCCAGGCAGGAAACCAGGCAAAGTCATTTTAGGGAGGACCTTTTACTAAGAATCCCACCACAGGCTTTAACCAGGGCTCAAGGTAATGGACTGATAAGACCAGCAAGGTCTTCCAAATCTCCCAAGTGGCCTTGCAGCAACCTTGATGTTGGAAAATCCCCAAGGTGTTGAGAGATTTAGAACGGTGCGCAGTTGTAACTCCTGGGTTGTAACACTCGGCGTCGCCTTTATTCTCAAATTCCGATTTTGTTCAGTGAGAGAATTCCTTATACATCCAGCTGGGCTTGGGGACTTCAAACAATACTGCTGACAACTGTGCCATTCCTGCCTGCAATCAGTTGGTTTGGGATTTGTTTTGTTGAGGTATTGACAATGACAGCACAGCCATAAAAGGGCAGAAAAGAGGTAATCCGGAGCAGATTGTACATGAAACACGAGAGAAAAAACAGGCACTGCATTTGTCCAGAGGGCCGTTCAGGTGCGCGCTAATCAGAAAAAGATGGAAGATGATTACTGGAGTTATTGGGGAGGTCCGACTCGACGTCTCTACGAAAACAGTTACACCTCCATTAAACACAGGAAGCGTAACTTAATGGCCTTATTAAAGCTTTTTCAGAGGAACGAAGACAGCGGACAGCAGCGAGCGCTTCGCAGCGTAATGAAATGGAGTTGGGGCAAAACTCAGAGCGGTGTAACGTTGCCGAGAGAGTCTTGTGTCAACTCCAAGTGTGAGAAAAATGAACAGGTTGCTTTTCCCACAGCATAGGGTGTGCTGATCGCCATCCAAAGTACACTCAGCGAAAACGCCAAAGGGGGGGAAACAAAAGAGAGTGATAGTTTGAAAAGGATGCCCCAGTGGACTTCTGGATGCAATGCAAACAATCTGTTATGCGGATCATGTTCGGCCCGAATGTGCCGTCGTCATGTGCTATTTGTTTTCCACTTGGCAAGAGCAGAGCTGGCTGAAAAGGCGGGATATTACTTTGATATTAATTTCACGAAATATTTGTCCACTGTGTTGATGATGAGGACTTGGCTGCAGACGGGGCTGTCAGTGCCTCGCTGAAATGCACTCTGGGTAATTGCAGCAGACTGCCGTTAGCGGGAATTCAATCAACCGTACACATTTACACACACACACATGCAGATCCAATGTAGTCAGACTTGCGCACACACATATTCACAAACATGATAGTGTTAAGTATGATTGTGTTCACCTGCACCTGCACACACACACACACATGCAGTGTATATAGACACATATATATGATATCTCCAGACATCTACAACAAAAGTATAATAGCATACACACACACAAACACACACACAGAGGCACCTGGTCCTTGTTACCTCGAAACCTGCTGTTTCAGCCTAAATCAAATCACTCCTGTCCATTCTTCAGTCGGGGGTTTCCTGCTGTCTGACTTGACTGGATTTATTCACCTACTTTCTCTATTTATTGTTGATCGATTTTCCGTATTCAACCCTTCATAGAATGACAGGCCTGCAGGGCTTACTGGAGACATGTGCGATGTATGGATTTTACTGTACACAAATCTACAGCACGTCAGGAAGAAAACAAGGCTTGTATTTTTGCATTGAGTCTCGTGTATGTAGTTTGTGTGTAGGTTTCAGGGGCCACGAGGGGTTATGAAACCCACACATGACCATGTAAACTTTCCCAATTCCAATACGAAGAACTAGAATACCAAAGATGCAGTCGTGTGTTTTTTCTGCGACGGTAGTGATATGGTGCCTCGTTTTATGGCTTGTAAGAGGGGGACCTCGGACTTCAGAGAGCCCTGAAGGCTGATAGCCACACACCAACATACAGTCCAATACACAGCAGAGAATGTGAAGAGACGTGTGGACTCGCACACACACACGCGCGCACACACGCACACACACACACACAGGCCTGCTTGTCATCACCAGCTATAGAAAGAAGCCCTTTGATACAATGAATGATGAATAAGATTTCACTGATGTGATACATTCTGCCTATCTGTCTCTCTCTCTCTCTCTGTCTCTCTCTCTCTCTCTCTCTCTCTCTCTCTCTGTCTGTCTCTCTCTCTCAATTCACTTCAATCTGCTTCATGGGCATGACTGTTAGATGAACAACATAAATAGCATCCAAATATAATTGAATAAAAATACTAACAAGGCCCCAGTAAACATGTTTGATGCAGACCCACTCTGGTCCAATCAGCAACTAACATGTCACGTTGTTTTGCCCTGTAATTGTAGCGTCATGCCTTGGGCCAATCAGTGAGGTGGTGAGAAGCAACATTTCCCCAAGTTTTGTCAAAATCTGATCAGCAGTGACTGATATATCATGTATGACATATATGTGTGTGTGTGTGTGTGTGTGTGTGTGTGTGTACAACAGATCATACAACAGCCAGGTGGACTGAACAGCATTGTTACAGATGGGAAAGGTTTTTGTGTGTGTGTGTCTGGAGGGGATGTTCTGTATTTCATCCTATCTGTCATCAATTGACCAGTACAAATTCCTGGTCCATGTGAATATACTTGGGGAAAGATAGAGGAATGAATGGGGTGAGCGAGGAAAGGATGAATTAGTGGAGGTGAGAGAGTGAGAGAAAAGAGAGAAATGAATGAATGAAGGGAGAAAGGAGGGAAAAAGGAAGAGAGAGAGAGAGAAAGAGGTATTGATGGATGGAGGTGAGAGCGGAAGAAATGAGCCAGAGGAGTGAGCATGAGGTAGATAGAAAGAGATAAGAAAGAGAAATTAAAGTGCATGAAGATGGTGAAAGTGCATGATGGTGAGGAAAGAGTGAGCGAAGGGAAGTGAGCGAAGGTGAAAGTGATGTTGAGTGGAGCTGCTGTTCTGGTGCTGAACTTCTCATCCAGCGACCCTGCTGGTTAACTCCTCCGTCAGCATCCCACCGCATCCACTCATCTAAGTGGGAAGCCAATTACAGAGAGCAAAAACACGCCGCAGCCAGTTAAAAAAAATCCAGAGGTTTAGCAGATGCTAGAGCTTCCCTCCCCGCTCTGATTTCCCCTTCCTGCTCTTTTTATAGCGCTTTACGTGGTTTTCCAGGCAGATCCCCCACTGAGGGGAACACTCTGCCTGCCAGGACGCAGCTTTATTTCATTTGGATCAAAAAAAAAAAACTTCCAAAGTTTCTACCCCTCCCCTCCCGTTTCCTTTCCTTTTCTCCATCTGCCACCTCCCTCTTTCCTGTGCATATTTTTTATTGCTTCTTTATATTTTTTGTATTATGCTCTCTTTATCTTTACTGCACTGTATCCTATACTACCTGGCCCAGGAGTGGCCACCCTGTAGAGAAAAAATATTTTTCATGGTAACAAAGCATTAAAGCTGCGCTAGGTAAGATTTGATCTAAAATACACTCGTCTTGTCAGCCTAATACACTGTCCCATCACTCCTAATTGATACACCCTATTTAGATTTGCTCTATTTGTCCAAATGAAATTCTGGTGTCACTGGCAAGACATAACCTGCGCTCTTTTTTACGTGAAAATACATGCGCCTCTTCAGTCTAGTTCATGAAGGGGGGCTGCGACAAAGAAGACTGGCCCCTCCCGCTGTAGATTCGGTCCATTCACCCCAATGAAGTTTTGGAGTCAGTAGGTACACTGGCAGGAAAGTTTTCTCCAAGCACATCAAGTGAGGAATCCAAACTTACGAGGCGAGCGCACACAGCTCCGAAACAGCAGTGAGCAAGCTAGCTAGTGCCTCGGCTAGCAAAGATGACTGAAGCTTCTAACAATGCTGCAGTAACCTCTCGCTGCCACTTGGGGCTGCAAGTTATAGTGCAACTTTAAACCTGCACTATCCATATTATACTGCTGACAACAGAAGGACTGGTTAAGTGTCTTTTTATCTACTAATCTATCCCAGCCTTTTTTACATTCAGCTGGGAAATTGTGAGGCATGTGCTTTAGCCCTATGTAGTTTAATAGATTGGGCATGGTACTAACGTTGGTAGCACTGAGTGGGGGAAGGGTGTTGGGTGTGTAGGGAGGGGGTTAGCTTTGAGAGTGTGTGTGTGTGGAGACCGTGGCGGGTCCAGAGGTGAGGTGACAGCCAAGGCTGATGCAGTAAATCCACAAGGAAACAAATAAAGGGAAGGAGATGAGAGGGAGTTTAAGACTCTGGGATAGGGCTACTTAATCTCCAGGCCTGTGCTTAAGGCATCGCAGAGCACTGTCAACACACACACACACACACACACGCACACCACGTACGCTAACACTTTATACAGCATGCTCAGTCAGTTAGTCAGGCCAATCAGTCAACCATTCAGTAAGTCATTCATTAAGTTAGTCAGTTATCCAGCTAGCCAGCCAGTCAATCAGTCAGTCAGTCAATCAGTCAATCAATCAATCAGTCAGTCAGTCAGTCAGCAAGTCAGTTAGTCAGCTGGACAGTCCACCATGAGAGTACTGACTGTTAGTCAGGGTGTCATTCACCCTGTGGGCCCCAGACTCTGCGCCTCCAAGCCCAGTGTTGTTTCAGAGGTTCAACTACTGTAACGCTAGATATCCTCCACTCTCAGAGGGACCATGTCACCTGAGATGGTCCCCTGTGGCCTCATCCTACCCCATCCCACGGCAACCACGGTCCCAGGACGTGGACTTAGGCACCGTTTGAGCAGGAACACAAATACAGGCTGGTAGCATTCAACTCAAACACCAAAGAAAGACCGGGGTGAAGCTTTCAAAGACTTGAAGAATAGCCGGCACTCTGGAAAACTGAAGGTGTTTATTCAGTTATTCATACAACTCAATGGTAACAGCATTGCTTTGCACAAAATCTGCACCTTGGTAACTTGAATATAGTCATACATTTACCAGGGGGAAGTCACAAAAGACATCAGCTGCTCACCACTAACCTCGCTAACCTTACTTGGTTTTCCTTCCACCACAAAGCTCTAACTGATACGCTTCTGTAATTACGTGCACTCCGAAACAACACGTTGAATGTATGAATCCCATCGCCTATTAAATTTGACCTGAACTCAACCCTGATGTGAATGTACGGGCTACTAGACGGAGGCCTGGCTTCTGTCTCCTCAGAGCCAGACAGAGAGGCTGAGTCCAGCTAAAAAGAAAGAAGCAGTAGAGTCAAGATGGAGATGGAGTCCAGGCCTGGAGCCGAGTCAATCTCAGTATGCAACGCTTTAAATACTGGTGGCTGACACACAGGGGGGGATAGCAGGAGGTACTTGGACTTGGTGTTTGTTAAGGAATAGAGGCCTGTTACAGACTGTTTGGAGAGTGGTTGCCAAAGGTTATGAGGGACAAAAGGAGGGACTGAAAATGGTCCTCCCTGACAATACAAAGAAGGGTGTTCAGGGTGTTCAGGGTGTTCAGGGTCACTCCTTTATCAATTGAAATTAAGGAAAACATAACCTACTAGGACATTCAAGAAAAGGATCTAGCCAAATCTGTAGTTGATCCCCAACGGTCTCCTGTACAATATTTGCTGTTTAGGGCCTCCATGTTCTGCTGCTCGACAAACTACGGGGTGAAATTAAATGTAACATTCCTCCTCCTGGAAGACAAGCGGCATGCCTCGCTGTGGTCCTGCTTCCAATGCACATAATGTGAGCATGTATGACGTTATTTCCCCCTCTCTTTTTAAAAGTCAACATTAGAAACGTATTAAGTGCTATCTCTCTTTCTCTCTCGTTTATAAACCTATGAATTGTAGGCTGTGCATTATGAATGTAATAACTAATACTTGCTCAAATATTAACATTATCATTAAAACCACTGAGACCGGAACATTGTCATTTCCATGATTAAGCCTTGTTTAGTTGTTCAGTATTATGAGTCATGATTACTGGAATCAGTACGATCACTCTGCAATAGGCCTAAATAGTACAGAAAGGCTTAAAGAAGAGGAAGCGGACATTTTTAAATGTCAGACTCTCGCCACCCTCGCGCTCGCAAATCCATAACCTGGCCACAGCCAATGAAGACACACACCATCAACACCATCACACACGGAGTGAGAAAGACTGAGGAGGAGAGAGAGCTGCCTGCTGGCTCTAGTTTTCCTATCAAATTTGCTCTGGTTTCATTATTTTTCATTATTTTTCATAATTGTGTTTTTTCTCAGTTTAATGACTCAAGTAGGCAAAATCATGAAAAGTATGGATATTTATTCAGGCTTAACATGAAAACTGCACTAGAAAGCTTATCACTGGCTTATGCACACTTGGCAATGCAATGTGAGTCAGTACTCTTCCTCAGGCAGGCATTGCTGCATTTTTAATCGATGCATTACCAGTGGTCTCTCTCTCCCGTCATCATCTTGCTTAGTATTTTGAGCAATTTGGGAGCACTTTGTTGTTTTCCACTCGTTTACGTTTCACCGCTTAAGTAGGAAGATGAAGAACATCACGTTCCACATTCTTAAGGGATGCAACCCCTTGTTCTTCATTAAGGAACGATTCCATATCATGCGGGATGGGTGGCAACCCTAGTCTCTCCTCCAACATGGTGGACAGACCCTCATAACCCCTGGCATCCACTCTCCAGACATTTCGTGACAGGCCTCAATTCACAGATGTGATCGGGTACAGAGCAGCTGGCTCATACAATGAGCTTTTTACCCCTTTTGGAAAGGAACACTGATTGCATACAAATAGCACAAATGTCAATGCTGTAGCCCACTAACTCAAACCAACAGAGATCCACACTGCATTTCACTAACTCAAACCAGCATGGACTTTAACTCACTAACTCAAACCAGCATGGACTTTAACTCACTAACTCAAACCAAAAACGTCCAATACTGCAGTTCACGGAGTGAAACCAACAGTCCAATGCTAAATGCTCATGGGGTCTTTTCAGCACCAGGGCTTGACACATCTTAGTCTCCTACTTACTGACAAAGCAAGGAGTCGGTAAAGGAGAGGGTTAACAGGTTTCAGATGCCCATGTTGTCTCTAAGTCCACTCATTGTGTCATTGACCCTCTTTCCACTTGACATTAGCACGCTTCCTGGGTGATCAGATTGTTAATCGGATAGCACAAACACACATAAAATCCAGGTGTAAATGCACCCAAGCTCTGATAATCCAAACCCCCTCCGGAGGTGGACATAGACACATTAGGCCATAATACCAACAAAACCACATATAAGAGCTACATAACAAACTTTTGTGCAGATCCAACTAGGAAGCACGCACAAATCAAACAGGCAGCAGGCAGCTCAGATAGAAACATACAAAATGGATTTTCAGGATATTTGTGGACAGGGAACAGGCAAGATGTCAATTTTAAAGGACATAAATATTACAAAAGGAAGGTGCCTGGCAATCTGCATTTTGGCGAGGGAAAGAGAAATTGGATTTAACTGTGTAACCCAGCTACATCAGATCCCGACACAATCTGGATATGAGACACATGTTAATGCCAAGTGTAAAGGGGAAAACCTTTCTGCCTTCTGGCAAAAGCTCAACCTGCACCACACATGTTCACAGAGGTTTATGTTTGGCTGCAGCATACCCTGCATGGCTGGTGTAAAGTATTAAACAGCGAGGGATTGCGGTTGGACATTTTGAAAGGCTTTCTGAGAGGTTTAGACATTTGAGAGGGGGTTAGAGTCACTAGTTACAGAATGAATGTATGTGCAGGCTTGCTGTCAGGGAGTAAATGTCAGGGAGTAAAAGTGTTATCATTATGTGTGTGCGCATGTGGAAAGACAGAAAGAGAGTTCATGTCAGTTCACAGTACCTCCACAGCAGTTTTCAGACAACAAGAAAGAGGAATCGTGAATTTGAAAAGCAAAAATGTCTGGAAGGCGCCAGCATAGTAATCATATCAGACACCCCAGCAGAGAGAAAACTTCAGCCAAAACGATCAGCGCCTCCATGACAGCCTCGAGATATTCCTGGAGGCAAAGTTCAGAAACCCTGACGGTGAGCAGCCGTTGTCCCTCACACTGTTTGCCTTGGCTCTCGCATACTGCCTGGGCTGTAGCACTGTCTCCATCTGGCCACACGCTTGCCACTATTGTTACTTGTATCTCCGTCATCCCTCCATCCCCACCCCATCCTCTGTTCATTTATCTCTACAGCTGATATGTGTATGTGTGTATGGACTGTATACGTCAGTTGTGTCTTTGCTTGTCATCTCAATTATTTTGTTGTTTGTTTGATTCTTTTTTTCAAGACTTGTGCATCAGGCGCCAAATTCAGGTCAGTCAGCTGATCAGACTCTTAACCCCTATGTACCAGTGCACTATCAAATCGATTCACTTGAGAACTTTTCTTTTTTGTGTGTTTGTTTTGGTTCATTGGGTAGCATGATGGGTAAATGATGTGCTTATCTGGATTATCTCTACTTGTTTAATCTCATTTATTTCTCTTCTTTCTATGTATTTTATCTCAGTGTGAATAAACTATGAGAAGGCTGGTACACATACAGACAAGTGGTAGATGCCCTTGCTCGGGGGCACTGAACCAGTTGAATTGAACCATTGAACCAGCAACTCTTTGACCATGAGGCATCCTCCCTAACAGCCTGCCGCCCGTCTGTGAGCTGATACATGCAGTAAATGATCACTGCTCAACTAACTTTCAAGATAAGATGAAAGATGAAACTTTATTGCTCCCTGTGGAGAAACTGGGTCATCTTAGCAGCAGATGCAGGATGCAGCAGAGAAACAGAAACAATCACAATAAGCTATTGTAATGACAGTATGCCATTTAATCACGTCTCTGTAACGTTTACCACCTGCCCCCACTTTATTTAAGTTAGATAGCAGCACTCTAATAGCGCTATATGCTCTATTGATGTGTCACATGCCATAGCGTGCTGTTTATGTGCGTCGTCTCCCGGAGCACTGAGCCATGCACTGTGTTTAAACCAGAACAATCTGCCAATCTACAGGACGGACGGTTTATTGGTTCATCGAGCCCATCAAGCCTCTCAGACTTGGAGTCCACAGCTGAGAGTGTTTAGAGAGGAAGAGCTCAGAGAGGAGCAGTAAATTACCTCTCATCAACACAGCCCTGCTGTATCTGCCAGCAGAGACAACACAGAGGCAGCTCAAAAACAGACAGATACATAAACACACACACACACATGTTACTCAGACTCTGGGTATAATCCACGCATGTTTAGTTTGGCACAGTTCAAATATGACCCCTGACAAAGACCGAGAGGGAGAAGAAGAAAGAACAATAGAAATGTAGAAATGGGGTTGATTCACCCCCATTGTTGTGAAAACCACCATCGATGGGAAGGAGACCTGCGGCTGGCTGGGTCTTTGTTTTGATGGAGAAAGCAGCATGGGTTTACTTCTGCCCAACACCACAAACCCCTCTGTGGTCGAAACCCCCGTGACTCAGAGACATTACATTTATATTTTAAGCATTTAAGTGATGCTCTTATCCAGGGCAACTCCCGATGAGTGCTACAGCAGAAGAAGATCAAGACATCGCCAACATTACAGGCTACCGATTGCAAGGGTCAGAGGCACAGCGCCCTGGCAACAGTTGGAGCAAATGAAGAGTTCATTTCCAAAATGCTTTCAATATCTCTAAAACATAGAGGATCCAGTTTGTAAAAGTGTTATCATTGTGTCATTCATTTTCGTACTATAACTACCATAATTTGCTTCACTGTTTTGATATTCAACCACTTGGTAGGTGTCACCTTTTTGCTGTTTCCCCAGAGTATTTGTGTATGAGAGAGAAGTGTCAGGTAAAAGGAAAGAGGAGAAAAAAGAACCAGGAGCGATGGGAAACCCCTATAGCCTGTCAGGACTCGGCAGAGTTCTGGCGGAAAGAGCTACGTTAGAGAATGTTAGACTGAGTCCTTCTTGTGCACGGCTGTACTGAAACAAGCACCAGCAGCCCGAGGCGGTTCATACACTGGGCCAGACCTGGGTCACACAGTTGTTATGTTTTATAGTGTCAGGTAAGTTGTAACTCACAGAAAGGTACACTAAGTTTACAATCCTTCCCTTCTCTTAACTCCCTTTATATTGTTATATTGGTACTCATTATATTGTCCAAAGTGGCAAACCCCACACATCTGGTATCCCATGCAGGGCTGTAACAAACCAAACACTCCAATCAAGTCATTTCAGCTAGTATTGACTCTTACAATCTTATTTTTCTTAAAACAAGTGATAAATGTACCAATGGGGTAATATAATTTCACCTGTTCACAATGCAGATCAATATTTTTCAAGAATTGCTTCCAGAAAACTCCCGAAACAAGAGAAACTGCACTGGAAACAAGTGCAAGTATCTTGCCCCATTGGCAGAATTAGTCACTTGTTTTAAGAAAAATAACATTTTAAGACTGAATATATACAGTATATAACACTAAAATACTTGTTAAGCCAGAGTTTTTTTCAAATCTGGAGTTATTTCCAAATACTATTTGGTCCAGGTCTGTGCTGAAGTACCCTGAGAAACATGGCAGGGAAAACATGACCTCCAGCCCCTCCAGCTCCTCCATCACCACACGTCTCACGTAGAGCCAGGAATCAAACAAGAGGCAGAGCCTGCTGCTGCTCTAACCTTGACAGTAAACAGATCAGATCCCCTGGCCTCATTTATAAAAGGCTCTTCTTACGCCAACGACCACATCCAAGCCAAAGTTGGGATTTAGAAGAAAGTTATCTAGATGGCAAAATGAGCGATTACATGATTTTCTCCTATTTTCTGTATCAAGAGCTAAACCTAATTTCTATCACTGTCCAAAGTATGAATGCTGCAGACATTTTCATTTGTTTTTTTAAAAATATGTTTTGAATTGCTTATACAAAACAATTGCATCTAAGATAAAGAACACTTTTATACCCCTGGAGACTGTATAAAATTACTGTTGGTGTAATATGAACACAGAGAAAGCATGGAGAGCAAAACTAAAGCAAGAAAACTCTCTTCAAGAAATACTTCACCTCTCCCACCTGAATCACACCCCTCTCCCATATCTTCCTCCTCCTCTGGTAGTTGTGAAATGCCTCTTGTCTGTTTGTTCTTAGCTCTCATTTCTTTTATTTCCTTTGCCTAGTACTTCTCTTTTACTTGATCATTTTAGGGTTAAACCAATACTGTCAGAGTGGCTCTGACCATTGACCTCCTTACTACTGGTTGCTTGTAATGTTGGTGATCTAGGAAATGAAGTTTACTCTGAAGTTTAGTAAGCAGCTAAATGACCAACTAAATGATTAGAACAGTGCAGACCTGATACTCCCTGTGGGGGAAAGCTTCCAAAGCCTTTTTTGAATCCCAGATCCCAAACTGAGAAAGTTCAAGTTTAAGTACCCTTTTATTGTCAGTCTGACAGTCTGCTTGGTGGAATTCACTTCAGTGAAGAAAATTGGTTATAGTTTTGTTTGACATCTAATCTTAAAAATGATTTGTACAACAAAATTAAAGAGAATTACCTTTTAAAGGATCGTAGTCATTGGTTGACGAATGACACTTTTACAGACTGGATCCTTAATGTTTTAGAGATATTGAAAGACAATCTCCAGACAGTTTTTCTTCCCCTAACGGACATATAGAGTTCCCAAAAGGAATGCATAGAGTTTTGGAAATAGGGCGGCCGGGTGGTTTAGTGGTTAGAGAGACCGTTCCATAACCTAAAAACCTTTCAGGTTTGATCACCACGACAGGCATCAACAGCCATATGTTCTGTCAAACTGTCCTTGAGCAAGACACTACTGTGGATTAATGCTCCATATTTAGTTTCACTCTGGGACCCAGGCTTTTAAAAATACCATGGGACTAATGACCCACTTTGGTCCCCACCCACTGTTGTAGAGGGACCGTTCATTGGAGGACAGCAGTCTTACCTGAAACAAGTGCTGTTCTTCCCCTCAGCTCTGACACAAGGATACTCCACTGTCAAGATCTTGTTCTGTGGACACTCTCCCCTGGAAGATGAAGAGAGAAAAGACATGAAAACACACGCTTTTAAAAAACTTGCTAAACATGCTTGCTCTTTTCCAGGACTGCTATGAGCACTGAGCAGCTTCAGCACAGCAATTTGGGGGTTAAACGTCTTGCTCAAGGGCACCCCGACAGGACAGAGCGTCACTCATCACCTGCACATACACCGATCAGCCACAACATAAAAAACACTGACAGGTGAAGTGAATAACATTGATTATCTTGTTACAATGGCACCTGTCAAGGGGTGGGATATAATGGGAAGTGAAGTCAGTTCTTGAAGTTGATGTGTTGGAAGCAGGAAAAATGGGCAAGCGTCTTGTGGGGTGTTCCCGGTATGCAACAGGGTCATGGGCGCCCAAGGCTCATTGATACGCGTGGGGAGTGAAGGCTAGCCCGTCTGGTCTGATCCCACAGAAGAGCTACAGTAGCACAAATTGCTGAAAAAGTTAATGCTGGCTATGATAGAAAGGTGTCAGAACACACAGTGCATCTCAGCTGTGTATGGGGCTGCGTAGCCACAGACCAGTCAGAGTGTCCA
>OOFE01051474.1:17630-38990 GCA_900323365.1 Monocentris japonica | reverse complement strand
TTCCACTGTTGCTTCATTGAGAATGGGACTTCGAGGCTCAGCGTCATTCATACCGAAGCCTAATTAGACACATGCAGGAGTGGAACCCCCTGGGAGAAGGATCACTTTGTGCAAAATAATATTGACACTTCTCCACTATGTGAACATTTCTTCAAAGAAAAAGTCATTGTTCGTCACAATATGTGTGGCCTGACTTAAATAAGTAAATATGCAGCAACATTTGTGAAAAAAATGGATTTAATTTTTCACCAATATATCATTTGTACATAAACATTTTTACACACATATTTTAATATTTTTACATGAACATCTCCATTTGCATTGCTTAACCATATACACAATCCTTAAACTCATTTGTGAATTGGCACCTTTGCATTTTTTGATTGAAATATATTGTGAATCTCCATCTATTTGTGTGGATACTTTTGAGACTGTTCTTGTGCCTGTTTTTTTCCCACAATAATCCATGTTGCTGCATATTTACAAGGCCTGTCATAATATCCATTCGACCTCTTGGGCCAAAAAATGTCAGTGCTTTGCTACAGGTGTGTAGGAGTATTTTGACAGCAGCAGTGAAAGGTGAATTGTGCTGTGTCCAATTTAGCATGCATTCAGTATGGCTGCTGTGCAACATATATGCAGCCTTTGTGGTCAAAAGCGGTACATGTTATGGTATTTGTCATCATTATTATGACATAAAACACCAATACGATTTTTGCACGTTTAAACTCTCACGCTTTTATTTTGAACGCTGCACACCTAAACCAGAAGTCTTATTCTTGGTTATTCTGGTCAGTGTAATGCATCGAGAATTTGGGCATTTTGCAGGTGCAAGAACTATCTCAAAGGTATCCACACAAAACTATGAAAATATATTTGTTAAAATGTTAGTGTTTATGTACAAGTCATGATATATTAGTGAAAAATTAAAGGCATTTATGAACAAATGTTGCTGGATATTTACCAGTCAGTTTACATTATTTTCAAATGATGGGCTGCTCTGCATTTATTTGTGCATTGTATTTTAGTTGTGTGACATTTGTTTACTGCTTGGTGTAATGCTGTAAATTCTTACAGATTTTTATTTCGTGACATTTGCAAGACTATGAGGTTGAATAGATTCATAATTGATGGATACATTTCTGTCATTATTGTGACATCCTGGATGTATATGTTTAGAGTTAATGTATTTTTAAAGTCGTTACATAAATCAAATCAAATCAAATCAATGACGTGCAAAGAGTTGATCCTCAGTGTCTGACAAGCCACAGGCATTTCACACAGCCTTAACTCCTTTCACTTGGACTCCCCGCTTTTTTTCCCAACCCGTTCCCTTCCCATATGGGTTCTCCTTCATGTTTGTACCTGCTTTAACTCTGCCTTGGGCTCAACGAGTCTGTCTCAAGATGATTGGCGGTTGGGCTGTGGCCAGGGACAGCTGGTCTCTTAGCAACCATCCTGGCGTTTGGAATACATGTTGGCCATCGTACTCAAGGTACCTTGATGGAGTTGAAGAAATCACATTGCCCCCGACACCCCATCTTCTTTCAATATCTTGTTTGACATTTAGGATGTAGATTTATTTCTTTCGGCGTTTCCTGAAATGAATTTATTCCATTCAGTTATTCTTTTCTATACCTCTCTGGTGTATTAGAATCATATTAACACATGGCCCTGTCAGTCAAAGGCAGTGGCATCCTTCTTGTTGAAATTGGCTGCATACGCTTTCGCAGAAAGAACAGCCAGCAAGCATCCCCCACAGCCAATCTAAACATTTTATTTATCAGGGACTGACAGAATATGCCCCAGAGTTTTAATGCTGCATTTGTTATCATCACTTAATTGCAGACTACATGTTTAACACTCCACTGAGCCACAGTTGATTCAAAATTACTTCATTTATAATGACTGCAGTGCCAGTCAATAAGTGAGGCCACATTTTCATCTACTGCTACACTGCACTGTCAGAATTCAAGAGTGAAGGGAAGAGAGAGTGAAGGGAAGATATCATCATCAAAAACTTTGCCCCTGAATATCATAGGGTTAGTTTGCATGATTTCATTTGTACAAATTCTGCCTGGATGTTCTTTGTGAATACATTTGATCTGATTCCAATTTATGTCATCAAGGAGAGAACTGGATACATACTGTATGTGTCAGACCCAGCTGGCATAGTTTTGTGCGATTCTGTGTAACACATCTGTTTGATCTTAAGCCTGCTTTGGAGAGGGCAAAGAACGTTTTTGCCAGTGTGAACCCATCAGGTGTCCATTTAAGGGATTTGACTGTGGACGGAAGATCTATAATGTTCACTATCAAAAGCACTGTAAAATATCTCCTTGACTGCTGTGTCACATCCACATACATCTTTGACAAACAGTAATTCTGTCTTGCTTAGATGACGTGTTGAATGCACTACAACCAAGCACAAAAGATCACATTGTTGAAAGCACTGCAGACAAGGACAGCCCCGCTGTAGACTTTTGCAGCCTTGTGTTGCCCAGCAATTGAAGTTGCCTTTGCAGCTTGGCAGGTATGAGTGTATGTGTGGCCAAGTCCCACTGTGCATGACCTCCATGTCCTCGACCTGGCCAGAGCTGCCATCTCTGTAATGGCTATCATATCTCAGCGCCACTGCTCTCCAATTGCACCTTACTGTTTCTCCCCTGTCCTTTTCCCTTTCACTTTCTCACTCTCTCTCTGCCTAGTTACTTAAAGGCATTGTATAATTGGTGCTCTTCAAGGTCAATGTGTTTTGATAGATGTGTGCATTTACAGATACCGTTTTCCACGCCTAGTGTGTCCAATTTAGACATCCGTTTCCATGAAATGTAGTATGTTGTAGCCGTTTTAGAAGTGGACTCACTTAAAGGAGAGAAATTTGTTGGTAACTAACGGATAATATTTCTGTAAATATCCACTTATTGTTTCGAGAGCATACAATGATAATGGAGTGGTGCCTTGAAAGATAGCCGTAGCTAGCCGAGACAGAGGAGGTACACAAATGCCTGTGGCAATCTCATCAAGCCAAATAATACATTTACAAAACATTTCGTGCTCCACAGTACATTAGGCAATTCAGTTTCCATACCAGCAATGTGAACATCCCAAAACAGTATCAGTCACAGCTGCCAACTGGAGCAAGAGCAAATGCACGCTTCTCTAAAAAGCAAATAACTGACATTAATACAAATCAACTTAAGTGACCACTGTGCTTATAAAAGGATTTGAGCTGTAACTATGGACTGTAGTCTGTTATATTGTCACAATACAATTCTTATTTAATTCTTTATTTAAAAAATAAAGTTCTGTTCTGTTATACTCCATGATTGTGCAAATAGCCTTGCCTTGCTGTGAGCTAAAAGTCTGAGACATAAGTGTAACATATTAACATGTAACATATCTCTCCAAGTGTCACTTGCAATGAATGCCAATGTAATTTGGGGTTATACAGTGTAGTTTCATACGCCTCCCAAATGATTTTACGCTGGTGCTGGTAATAACCCATGACACATGAACAATTTAGTGTTTTCCCGGCTTTAATTGACTTAAATGTAAAAATGTATTTCGGCAGTATATCTGAAAAAGTTATGTACTGGTTGTAACTGACCTAAACATGTTTATCGTCTGCCATAACAAATCAAGAGGCCTGAGTTATATTTCCCATTAAAATGAAACACTACTGGCTGCATGTAAAGAGGCCAAAAGTCTGCTAATATATTTCCAGTAACAGATGTTTGGACGAGCCTTCCCTTGACTTCTAGAACACAGGAGAGTTAGGATGTGGAAGCCGGATTGGGCTCCTTTCCCAGAGAAAAAAAAAGGTCGGGAGGTGCCAGAGCTCAGAATGAGCTCGACCCCTAGAAACAACATGTTGGCTACACTGTTTGTGTCTGGCTTTTGAGTGATTCAAAAACACTTGTGTTGACGTGGCCAGATGGTAATATTAGCTTGCTGGCTCAGAGCTTTTCTGAAACAACTCCTGTCGAAAGGAAACGGGTGACTTTTGCTGCAATGCACTGTTTCGAAGAACAGGGATAAAGAACATGTTGAGAATGAAGTAGTTTTGGGGTAACCGGCACTACCTCTCCATTTCATATTTATTCTTCAATACTTTACAAATTGCACATATTCCAAATCACTCTAATCTATAGTGGCAGATGTGACTACTTGCTCAACATGTTCTCACCACAATGGGCGTACTTATCTTATGAAAATTCACCCTTTATTTGTACTACACCTATAGCATGGCCAGCCACTAACCTATCACTAAACCTCTTAAGGCTAGGCAACTAAAACAACGTTAGGTTTAAGGTTAGGATTAGGTTGGATTAGGGTGAGGTTTTTTGTCATGGTTAAATAAGGCCACCAGAGTTGAAGCCATCTGCCACTCCAACCCTTGCTTTCCACTGCGCTATTTCAATGTCTAACTACTGCCTGTTTCACTCGGTTTGTACAATATCGTATGAGATTACAGCTCCTTGTTTTTTGTAACAATAACTATGAACTTGACTTGCTACCAGATGTGCATATGGGGCAATCATATTAAAATGTAATCCCCAAATCATAAACAATATATATCTTAAGAATTTATTATATGAAAAACAGAAGGTTACCTGGAGCACAATACAGCAGCTGGGCATAGCAGTGGGGTACAGCATCATGTAAAAGTTCATCTACCTATGTGGCAGCCTACATCATAACCTATATAGCCAGAGTATATAGCCAGAGCCCCCTAGCAGTATCCTTTCTGAAGGCAGAGAGTCCTGGGAGTGGCATGTAGTGCAGACCACCAAAGGACAAATGAACCCATTGTGACACTTAACAAGATTTATATATTAAACTCTAAGATTAGAGAAAGCAGCCTAGTGCATTTATTAATTTAACTCAATTCTATCCCAGAAAATGTGCAAATTAAATGTCAACGCAGTAGAGTCAATACAATCTCAATATAATGGATGATAGTTATACAATGCTTATACTACCTAATTTACCAATCAGTTGCAAACCAGTTTTGTTAATTACTGCTGTTACCATGGTCACTTTTTGGTTTGGTTGATTATCTGTAATGTCTGCATAACATTCATTTTTTTCTATCATTTTAAGGCATTTGGAAGCAGCCACCTACACTACACGGACAAACTACTCATGTCAAGATGAAAGCAAAATACCAAGTGCAAGCCTACGGAGGTTCAGTGGCACCACACTGCCCATTCAGCATCCACAACCTCTGACCAGTCAACATTTTAAAGCGCATTAAGATCCAACCGACTACAAAGCGCCCAAATCGTCCCCTCTCTCTAAAAGGGGCCTAAATGATATGCTTTTAAGGATAATTATTCTCAAAAGGTATCAGAGATGAAGCAGGGTAAAAAAAAAAAAGAGAGGCAAAGTGCCTGCATGCCCCTGACCTTAGCCGTGATTGCCATAATTGCATTTCAAACGATCAGGGGTGTATTGAGGAAAAGGGAACCATTGAAAGAGTGCAAATGTTCCACAGTCGGCACACCACGATAATATCATCATAGTGTGGATGTGGGTTGACTAGAGGGTTGATGTGTCAGGGTAAATAAAGTACACAGAGTGAAGAGATGATATTGGAAATGAAAGGGTCAAAGGGGAATTTAATGTAGGTATTCTATACAATTTGGCTCCGTGACCTTTACTGTGCCTGAAGTCCTTTACCTTAATTATTGCCTATCTCAATCCAATACTTGCTGTCAGCAATGAAGGCCTATTTATACTCACTAGGCCATACTGTAATGATATGATACCTGGTATGAGGATCGACAGGATAAAAGGAAGGGATGTATTTGTACCTTGAAAGTAATATTGTATTTGTCTTCTGGCGGAAGTATCATGTAAAATATCAAAATCGGTCAGCTCCTCTCTCTCTCCCGCTGTCTCTCTCTCTCTCTGTCAGTGTTTCATCAAGTTATGTTATCTTTGTTTCTTCCCATCTGTCAGGGGTCTTGAGACACAATGTCCCCTCCATGTTGGTGGAGAAGATGTAGGGATGTAGAGATATTCTCCCCTCTCTGTGTCATTATGATGAATGAGCATAGAGGTGTGGCTGTGGGTCAGGCAGGTTTCTCCTTGTGGAGCGGTGAGCTATCACTCATACGGGGTCTCTGGAGCCGAGATGTCCATAAACATGCACATAAAATCAGATCCCTCAGCAGGTGGTATTCTGTCCTTGGCAGAGGAAGGAAAAGTCAAATTGGCATATATTAGAATGATGGTACCCATCCCTGAGGACAGACTGTTTTTAGTTATCTGTCACTAGTTGGAAGTCAGAGCTTGCATAACAGCCCCCCTGATAGGATTTGATTTCTGCCTCAGAGGAGACGAAATGCAATCTGGGCATTCAAGGCAGCTGCTGCCCACCTCACAATGGAGGGCAAATGAATCACATGCCATCTATTAGGGAAAGAAGGATATTTTAACTTTAGGTATGACAGTTGAAATCAAAACCCAGGCAAAAGTATGCAGTTTAACTCTGCCCTTAAGTTTCCATATTTTGTTAAACAGCATTTTATTTTATTTTTTTAATTTATGTCAAACACACTGAAAATAATTCTAGGCGACTCGATTTTCTTTTTTTTTTTTTTTTTTTTTTTAACTTACACACCACTGTGAATCTTTACAATCTTTACCATATTATTTCCAGGAGAAGCTGGTCTGGTTTTTGAAGCTCCACTACAGCTCATAAACAACATATGCTCACAACAATTATGGTTACCCTGGAGGCAAATTTAACCTTGAGGTTTCATAGCAGATGTTGGCAAAAATAACAGAGATTATAACAGCTTTGGATGCATGATTCATCTGCACTGATGGGCTCATAAATTGGTCACCGGCGTTTGCTTCTGTGTAACCTAGAAAAAGAAATCTGCAAGTTAAAACAGACCATGCCACACTCTTGTCCACCCCCTGTTTAAATTTGAAAGATGCAAAAGTGCAGGTTTGGCAGTCTGCATAAAAGGAGGGAGAGAGGATGCTTGGGGCCTGTTGGAGGAAGCTGAAGCGGAGGTGGTTAGCTCTCACAGGGACACACACGAGACCAAAAAGTAAGCTAAAGTGTGTGTGTCACATTGTGGAATGCAAACAATAAATGGAAATATTAGCCACTGCTGGAGAAAGCCTTCTATCCTCAGCCTTCTGTTAGTAGCTTTGTAGCTGTTGTTTGTTATTGTTGAACAATAATCCGTGCCCTTCAATGCATTCATAATGGAAAATTACAACTATTCTGGGACATGGCTGTAGTTCTTGAGTCCAGTCTGGAGAGTAGAAGTCTTGGTCTCAGCCACTATTGGATATTAACTTGGCTTATTGCTGTCTATCAAAAAATTTACGTTTTGTTTATTTTGTCCCCAGAACAACAAAGAATTTAAGGTTACACATGTGTATAGTATGTAATGGTCCTCAAACTTAGTTGGATGTTGAAGGGTATAATACAGAACTTCTGCAGATAGATCTACATCTGTTGACCCTTATTTTTACATTTGGAAAGACATGTACACTGTTTATTGCCTATTTTGGTCTTGCTCTTGAATAGGCATTGTTTTACTCTGGTCTTTGTCTTGACCTAGTCTCGACCCCCTTTGGACCTGGTCTTGACTTGAACTTGACTGGACCTAGTCTTGACCTAGAATTGACTACATTTCTAGCTTGTACTACTTTACACATCTTCAGTGATGACAAGCATATAACACCAAACTGAACAAAAGATTCCCATCAGACTCACTTTAATTCACCAAGTACAATGAGGGCACAAGGGAGGCGATCTGATTAATCTACACTAACACATTACAAGGCAGCTACACAATACAGGACTGACACACCAGGTGCAGGACAAAACATACTGTAAGAGGACCTCGGATATAGTGCAGACAAGATGCATTATATGACAGTAGACTAAACCTTAACACACTGGAAGTATACATTCAGAATTATTCCAGTGTAGTAGTATTGGCATACAGCAGTTGATAGCTTCATTGGCATAGTCTCAAACGGATAGTGGTAGAATCAGGTTGATATATAACAAGAGATGCATGAAGTGGGATGCAAAAACTTTTAATTATTAACATTCTGGGAACTTTGTATTCATCTTAAAAAAGATGAACAGTCTGGACACAAGGCTAGCCTTGCAAGCTAGGTTGGCTCCAATTGTAGATATGGTACTCAGAAACATTCTGTTAACCAATTGGAGCCAAGAGTTGGCAGATATTCCCAACAAATAATGTCTGCGTCAGTGCCCGGCACTTTTTCTATTCCTGTTTTGACTAGCAAAAAAGTGTATTCCACTTACACTGCAAATTTACCAAGTTTGACAAATATTCCCTGTCAATGACAACTGGCCGTATGGCCTGCCACCAACACCATAAAACTAGTTCTGTTTAATGTTAGATTGCTAGCAAACAAATCATTTTTCATCAATGATCTTATTATTACCCGTGCACTTGATTTTATGTTTTTAACTGAAACATGGTTAAACAGTAGCAACAGTGCAGCTCTACTTATTGAGTCAGCCCCCACAAACTTTAATTCTTTGGATGTTTGTAGAACTGTAAAAAGAGGTGGAGGGATTGCTGTTTTATTTAATAATGCATTCCAGTGCAAGCAGACATCATTTGGAGATTTTCCATCTTTTGAATACCTTTGCTGTATTGAAAGTTTCTCCCCGAGTTTTACTATTAATTATTTACAGGCCACCAAAATATTGTCCTTCTTTGACGACTTCAGTGACCTTTTGTCCAATGTTTCCACTGACTTTGACTGTCTAGTTATAACTGGTGACTTTAACATTCATATTGGTAATTCCAACGACAATGATACTAAAGAACACTTTTGAACTGTCTCAACATGTGAAAGGGCCCACCCATAATAAGGGGCACACTTCTCAATATTTCTGATGTTGATGCAATTGATCCTGCCTTATCTGACCATTTCTGTATTTTCTTTGATATGACTGCCTGGCAACAGACATACTGCAAATAGTTAACAGCTCTCTCTTATCAGGAAACTTTCCAAAGTCCCTGAAAACTGCAGTCATTAAACCACTGCTAAAAAAGAGGAGCCTTGATGCTTCTATTATTAGCAATTAGTATTATTATTCTATTTCTTAGTCTCAACTGGCTGCTATGACAACTTTCAATCAGGATTCCGACCCCTACACAGCACTGAAACTAGTCTTGTTAAAGTTTTTAATTGCATTTGTCTTAACACCGACTCACAAAATCTCTATCCTTGTCCTATTGGATCTTAGTGCTGCATTTGTTACTGTAGATCATACTATACTTCTATACTATACATACTATACTTCTATACTTCTAACTATGAATCTGAGCTAACCAACATGTCTTGTGGTGTCCCCCAAGTTTCAATCCTGGGGCCTTGTCTATTCAATCTCTACATGCTCCCGCTAGGCCAAACTATGCAAAATAACGGTATTGCCTTGCACTGCTATGCGGACGACACCCAAATCTATATAACCCTATCTCCAAATGACTATCGTCCCATAGACTTATTGTGCCAATGTATTAAGCAAATCAATGACTGGATGTGCCAGAACTTCCTTCAGCTAAATAAAGACAAGACTGTGATAATTGTCTTTGGTGCCAAAGTAGAAGGGCTGACAGTTAGTACATACCTTGACTCCCTGTCTTTAAAAACCAAAGACCAAACCAGAAATCTTGGTGTTATTACGGACTCAGATTTCAATTTTAACAGCCACATCAAGTTTGTAACAAAATCAACCTACTATCATCTTAAAAAGCAAGGCTCAGAGGACTCATGTCACAACAAAACCTAGAAAAACTCATTCACACCTTTATTACCAGTAGGCTATACTAGTGTAATGGTCTTCTTTCAGGTCTCCCTAAAAAGGCACTCAGACAGCTACAGCTCATTCAGAACACTCCTGCTAGACTACTAACAAAGACGAAAAGGTTTGACCACATCACACCAATTCTCAGATCCCTGCATTGGCTTCCAGTGTGTCAGAGAATTGACTTTAACATATTGTTACTCGTCTACAAGTCACTAAATGGTCTAGGCCCAAAATACATTGCTGACATGCTCACCCAATATGAACCCTCCAGACCCCTCAGGTCAACTGGGTTAGGTCTGCTAACTGTTCCCAGGGTCAAAACAAAACAGGATGAATCAGCATAGTTACTATGCAACAAATAGGTGGAACAAACTTCCAGAACAACTGAGACTTGCTCCCACAATAACTTCTTTTAAGTCCAAACTAAAAACGTTTCTGTTCACCACTTTCTGCTGAACTCTGAACTTTATTTATTTTTTTAAACGTCTCTATAAATGTCCTTGTTTTAAATGTCTTTTAATGCCTCATGTAAAGCACTTTGAAGTGCCTTGTGTATGAAAGGTGCTATACAAATAAACTTGCCTTGTCTTGGCATCATCCAGTTTTGTGCAGGGCCTGGCTCGTCTCGATGGCCTTCATATGTCACAGGTGTTCATTTGTATTTATTTTACATCTCGAGTCTGTTCACAGTGTCAGTTTTGGGAGGGATGATGGCAGGATGCCATGCTGCAAAAAGCATCTGGTTAAAAAGAAGGGCAATCGCACTTGTACAGAACTTTTTCCCCCCCCACTGTGCAGACTTAGACTGAAAACAGTCCCAAAGGGTATTTTTTGTCTGTCTAATGGGGTGTCTCTTGTCCCTTATGGGAGGCCCTAGTTCCCCTGCAGCCCCATCTGAACCAAGTATATGGAAATGAAAATGTACAAATCCTGATATAGTCGTTCTTTCATCTGTCTTTAACTATGAAGCTTATGATCTGAGACAAAGAGGAAAATAAAGTACACAATGCTCTTTAGCATTGGCTAACCATTTGCCTGGAATGGTTATAAATATTCAAGAAAAGTGGTTGTAAATGTATTGAATATAAATAAGCTAGTATGTTAATGCCACTTAATTCATACAGTTGCTCAGCCATGGTGGATGTGTTGACAATCTCCATCAAGATCTCTTTCAAGGGCACGTAATGCTGTGTCACCACACCGGAGGGAGTGTGAGTGTGAGATTTTCAGTATTAACATTATAATCACATTGCCTTCTCCATTAAAAGTGCTTAAGAGTTTCAATGGTGGAGTGGAAATCTGTCAGGCTTATAGTCTGTTATCTTGGTAAACAACCAATGCAAATGAAAAAGCAGCATTCTCTCTCAGCCAAATGGTGCAAATGCACGTATCAAGATCTATGACCATGACCAGGAGAACACATTGACCAGCATTGCATTTGTCTTGCATTGTCCCCTTGAGCTGTATGTGTGGTCCCATTGTGCTACAACCATGCCAGTATGTAAGATAATCTTACTTACGATGCATGGTGTCAGTATGATTGTGCACCGATGCCACCAAAACAAACATCTGTACATTTATTCTACATGGCAAATGAAGTTACTCTGATCTGTTGTTCTAATGTAAGCCAGTGGACAAAGACGGGATTATAGCCTTTAGATGCCTTTGGGAAACCAACCCCAAGCAATCTGTTCAGCACAGTCAGGCTCTTTTACAATCTGAACAAAGTGTGGGTTAATCAAGTGTTTGTGGTAGGGCCAAATTGTAATGTAAGAAGAATCATATCAGCTCCACGATGGCCATATCCCCCCCGTAGGAATCAAAGGCATTCATGCAGAGGCTGACACATCTACAATAGCGTTTCCTATCTCTTGATCGCTACAATCAAACGCAGCTCTCGGAGGGGCATCATGCTTTTGTAATCATTCTGTGTGTGCTCTAACACGATTGCCCATGCGTGAAGAGATCTTTGCTTCTCTATGTTCCAACTACGGTTTGATGGATGGGCCCTGGTATGAACGCTGCTGCACCACAATGCCAAATCGCAGCTATCTGCTGATGTGTTTGAGAAATAACATTCTCCATCTCGGCCTGTCGAGATGCCAGCCTGTTTGGCCTGGCGGCGATGTATTAAATGGTATATTGATAATTGAAATCTTTGTGGCCCTTTCATTGCCTTTCTGCTGACTATGGACTTTTAGGCAGATGGTCTCTATTACTCTTGTGCAATCGGAGCACAGAGAGGAGGGGGAGACAGACAAGCCTATGTAAAAATCGGATTTTATTCTCCTTAGGCTCCTGTGTCAAAGAGTCCAAATGACTGATACCCTCAGACACACAGGGTACACACACACCAAATCGGAAGGATTCTAACAGCATAAGTTGTAGCCCAGTATTTTATATTTCCCATTTGGCCAAGCACTTAATATTCCAAACATACTTAACGATTGATAAATGTGGCCCTTACAGGTTCCCTCTCTGACTATGTGCATCAGAGCTATAACCAGATCACTGCAGCACAAATGAGAGACCCCTTTTCATTTCCATCGCCTCAGAAATATCACATCGACGGGTAATAGCCCATTTCATTTTGATTCCAACAGCACCTTGTGAGTGCATTTTTACCCATGGCGCTCAGCTGAAAATAGAAAAAGAACAGACAGTTGACAGTAACCAATGTCACATAATCTCCCCCTGAAGGACAAGCATCAAAGATCAATTTATTTTCCTAAATGCTATTCATATATCCATCTCTGCCGAGTGCCCAGGGACATTGCATATCAGAGTTTGAATCTAACCCTGCATGAATAGAATCTATGGAGGAGCAAGAGACAAATACAGTCACATAGATAATGGACATGAGAGAGCGGTAACAAGCTAATCGAAAGCAATGGAATGAATTGAATGGAGCTGCACTGAATGCGATGAAATATTATGTGGGAAATATTGAACATGTTTTTTTTTTCTCTGGCTATTTCCAAGGGTATTTCCAAGGCTCACTCACTTGGAAGTAAGACAGGAAGCTGCCCCTGACAAAGCCATAGTTGATGAACCTGAGCAGCATAGGCCATGAAACCACCAAGGACATGTTTTAAAAAACAAACTGCAAAGTACTTATTAGATACGATTGCGGGTGATTATTGCAGCTAATTGTAAAGTGTTCCTCGGCAAACACCTTTTCCCCTCAAATCGTTTATAGACATCTTTTTATAGCTCATGCAAAACCTGCTAGTTCTTGCACTTCGTAATTGCTCAGCACACAAGGGACAAGGAGGCTTTGTTTACCGCACCGCGAGCTGGCAGATCAATTCCTCTCCCACACTGCCCCCTTTGATAATTGCTAAGCAGTAGATGTGTGTTTACAGTTACAATTGTGCCAGCTCCGGAACACTTTGGACAGGAATAAAAGGGAAAGGCTTTGAGGTGGAATCGGGTGAGAGAAAAAAGCTGGCAGCATCTTTTCGAAAATGCAAGGCCTGATATGATCGGGGAAAAAATCAATACTATTAAAAATGAGGGATGGGCCAACAGAAAGCCCTTCAAAGTGTCAGATTCAATAAAAGATGGTGTTGGGATAATTAGCCAATGTGAATAAGGCACAGACTTCCTAGGTGACCTTGTGGGGCTCAATGCTCAAAGGCTGTATTAACAGTGTCAAAGGAGTTGGCAAATTTGCAGTTAATCCATGTAAGACGCTTCTGATTTTCAGTTCAAATGGCTCAGATAAGAAGTGTTGGGTGGGCAAATCCAAAAATTCAGTCTGGCTTGATTACTTGTCTGTGAAAAGTAATCAGTTACTGACAACGTATTACCAAACGTTTGTAAGTACGGAGTTGCTGTTTGCGCTTTTACATCACCTTTTACAGCCAGTAAAAGTTGATGCAGCGCTTTCGTATTTGTATGTTGAATGTAGAGAAATTCGGTTTGATCATGTGGGTTTTGTAACATCAATTACCCTGCGGTCTTCTACATTAATTAGATTCACCATAATTGGAAATAACACAATAATGAAATAAATGGCAATAAGGTCATAGAAGATACACACAGCCAATTAACCATTTTTTTCTGTGCTCTACATTACATGATTAAGTAGTTTTTACACCTACTCTCTCTCAAAAAAAGGAAATGGAGTGGGTAGGCAGCCTTAAAGCTCATTTGTCAGTTGCATGTGGCTTTCAGTTGTTCTGCTCTATTACAAGGAGCAGGATACGCTGTAGTATAAACACAGATTTTTTAAATTCCTGTTCTAATAAGAAATCAAGCATCTGAAATATAGTTGCATTCACTGAGGAAGTGACTACTCAGACATTCTTATATTTATTTTTGCAGTCCAATATACATAACCCAAGTCAAAGATATCGTCTGACACTGCAAATATGTAAGTAGATAGCAAAATAGACTCTCCTATACAGATTTGATATCTCCATAATGGGAGTTTGTGTGGCACTCGGCTTTTGTGTTGTCACTAAAAGCCCAACATCCCGAGCCACGAGGAGAGGAAAACGGCCTCGGCAAGGAAAATATTATTGCCCTTTATATCTTTGAGGAGGCAGGCGTCCAATTCAGGTGTCTACCCTTGAGATATCGCAGAAGCTTGTTGTTTACGGGGCCCCCGAGTGTCACCAGCACAGTGACGGCGCAAAGGGATCCGCGAGCATGGCAATGAACTGTGTACTTCTTCAGAGAGGGGTAAAGAGAGGCAATTTCTGGAATGATGGGTGCCGGAGATGATGCCCAATATGCTTCAACTCTTTAGAATTTACAGCCTCTGCGGCACTGTGTAAACAGCTGGGGAGCAAAACAGGGTGCTCTGCAGCCCCCCCCACACCCACCACCACCATTTACATTTTTTTCTCTTTTTTTATGCTCAGTCGGCAATGTCCTTGAGAGAACATAATTTTATATATCTCTGGAGAAATACTTAACTATAGTGCCTCGCCTATTGTTTGGCTGCCAATATTGCATTTTTTACCTGTGCATCTATCACTGGTGACAGAGCAGAATAGTTATACATTATGTTTACAGGAGAGTATTCTAGCCTGTATAAGCACGCAGGGGTTAAGAATGCCGTTACATGCAGGTGTTTAATGGATAGTTGTACCGGATATGACAGCATCTTGATGGGAGGCCATTACTATGAATCTTCTTTACAGTGCCTGTCAGTCCAAAGGGTTCCTAAGATGGAGACTGTTTGCGTTCCGAGCTGTAAGGGTGTACACCAAGGGTGCAAGATATTAGGACTGCCTTCCTAATGTAGAGTTGTACAATCCATGTCTCAGTTGTCTGAGCCCCGACTCCTGATGATAGTAGTGTTGTGTGTTATCCATTACACTACATGTACAAGCAAATGTTCTTGTATGTCTACATTCGAACTCCACATGCAACAAGAGGAAGTGCATTGTTGTGTAGATATGATTGAAAAGACGCTATCAGCAAATCGATGATCCCACTATCATACCATCATATCATATCTATACATATCTACAGTATATCCTATATGCTTGGATTTCACTGAGTATCTCTTCAAGTAGCTCTTGAAATTATCCTTTGGGAAACGCACATGAAATTTTCAAGAACTGTTGTGAAACTGTGCGTGAAGTATGCTGTGAATTTTCAAGTTTATTCGCTATCGGGAAAACCACCCCAGGTTGGTAAACATGATAATGATTTCACATTCATATTTTTCAAACAGTTACCGCTTGCTGCACATTGGGGCCGCCAACGTGTTGCCTAGTGCAGCTTTAAATCAATAAGGAATGACAGCTTTTATGGGGACGCACCTGGCCAGTCTACCTCATCGAAAAACTGTTTTGTACAGTGCATAATAGCCCAATAGATGAAGTCCTAAGGGATACAGCCGAGACTTGAATGATAACCTCGCATTGCTTTATATTGAATAAGGTTTGATGAATTCAAGCAATTGTTTCAAAGAAGACTTATAACCCCAATATGAAACACATTTCCTATCTTACGCAAGACAATAATCTTGTTTTCTTCACATCTTTCTGAAATACCCACACATATTACAGTTTGATGATAGGGAAAAAGTGCTGTGTATCTGTGTTTGCTATGAGGGGTTAAATTGGGCCAGAGTCAGCCGGTTTCCAAACTTCATCAGGCAGAGCTGAGCCCCGGCACATCAGCCTCCAGCCTTTTAATTCTGTGGGGGCAAGACTTGTCTTTTTGCCCTCAAATACCTGCATACCATGCACAGTACTTTCAAGGAGTCAACAATTTTCTAGGCTGTAAAGTTAGTATTTCTGCCATTTGGTGTGTATCCATGGGGTACAATTACCAGGGAACTGACAAAATAATGGAAATACCACATTAATTGTGCTACAGTTATTTCAAAATACATTTATCTGGGATTTTTTGGAAGTTGGATACAAAGTACTCTATCAAAGTGAGAAGGAAATTAGGAAAATTTGCGTGAAAGTATAAAATTCTAAATACAATCTGAAGATGACATCCAAGTCACATAGTATGATATAAAATGTTGAGCAAGGTGTGTCAGTTTAGCCCAAACAAAGCAAAGGGCTGAATGCTTATGCAAACTACAATTCAAATATTAAATGTGTTGCTTTCACATACTGTATATTTCTATAACTTTGCACAGAACTCAGACAAAAAAAATCCCAAATAAACGTGCTTTGAAATAACTTCATAAATAACTAATGAAATGTGTTTTTTTTTTCATTGTTTTGTTGGTTACCTGTACATATTTGTTCCATATATTACCAAAGCAATGCTGTTGTGGAGTTCGGTACAATATTTCATACAACATAGCTGCCAGAAAAAGAAGAAAAAACACTCACACGGGAGACAGAGAGGTGAGAGGTTACTAAGGAGAGAAAAAGTGGAGCTGACAGAAATGACTGTAGATAGAAAGTAAGAAAAGGATACTGAAGGGCAGCCTTATTAAACTAAAACCAACCACATCTAAGAATTGTTATCAAAAGTACATCTGGAGGAGCCCAGACCTAGAATAAAGACTGAAGCCTATTGTCTGGCTATAATCACACTGAACCTTTTCAGAGCAAAGATAGTTACTACTGTATATTGACACTTTGGGGTGTGAATGATAAAAGAAACATATTGAGGCTTATAAGTATTGTATTTACTTAGAAAAATGTTACTATTATACAGTGTGGTAAAAAAAAAAAAAAAAAAAAACGTATATCTTTGTGAATATCTATGTTTTGTGATAGTTGTTTTGTATAAAGTAGAACATTTATTGTGGTACTGCCATGCTAAGTACAAAAAAACCCAATAATACTATCATCGTCTCTCGACATATTAGCAGACTGTATTGCTTTCTGAAACATCTCCTCATAATGAAAAGCTATATTGCAGCTAGAAATAATAAGATGAAGGAACATCTTGTGAAATGGGTGGCTCTCAGCTGGTTGGAAGATTGGCAGGGACCATAAAATATCAATGTGAACTTCTGTCCAGATCATTCTTCAAAAGGGTCAAGAAATTATTAAGGCAAATGGAACTAACTGCAACTGTTGAGGGTGGCAGTTTGGGCGTTGGTGACTTGAATGAATTGTTTATCTTGTTTTGTTATGTTCTCTCTCTTTGTCTGTATTCTTAGTTATGTTTTCTATTATGATTATTAGTTTTTTGTGTGTTCTGTCTTATTCATTATTGTTGTGTTGTTTGTGCTGTACTGTTTGATCTTGCTTTGCTCTGTTCATTTATACTGAGTGTATTACATTGTACTGTAAGTAAATGTTATAAATGTTGTGGGTCTTGCTTTCCTACTGCCTCTGGGGTTTGCCTGCATGCCAGAAGCCACAAGGTCTTGAGCCCTGTAGGTGAATTCCCTGTCTGCAACAGCAAGAGAGCTTGAGCCAAACATCTTGAGCTCTGACCTCAAGAGAAATCTATAGCCCACTCTGGCTTGCTTGTCTGACTGCAACCCATTTTCAGGCCTCAGTGCAGATCTATAGCGGTAGCTGTAGGGGTCCAAGCCTACTGGTTCTGGTTCTTGGTCTTAGGGCTAAGCAAGTCAACAAACAGCCCAGAACCAGACTCAGGGAGGGTTAGCTGTGGGTTTGCTGTGTTTGTGCTCTGATGAAGCCCTGTTGTTGTTGTGAGTTTGTGACTGCCAGTGTACTGCATGTACCCCACGCAGTGCAGAGAGGCATTATGCAAGGTACTGTGGATAAGGAGCGGGTTCTCTCCACCCACGAGGAACTGATCTGAGAGTGTGTGTGTGTGTGTAGAGTGAGAGAGTGAAAGAGTGAATGAGTGTAATAGAGAGAAACAAGGTTGATGTGCTGGTATATCTTGATGCTTCTTTTGTTGTGAGAGCTCTTGGCAAGGTATTTTAGTCCAGTGCACAGCAAGAGCCCACTCAATGATGCCGACCTTTCATGTGATGCACAATAAAATCTTTAAATGGCATGCCTGGGCCACTCAATTCAGGATAAATGACCTGGAATGGTGTTTTCTGTGGAACTTCATGTCCTTCCAGACCATACAATGTTCAAGATTATGCAATGGTACAGTGGTTAAGGAAATGTCTTGCCCTACCAGATTGCAAAACATATTTGGAAAGAAAATTGTGTCCTTAAGGTGTTAATCATGGTGCAACGTCCTTATTTCTCAAAATACTGTCATTCCCTCGTTTTCATCTCCAAAATGTCACCATTGTTTATTGTTTATTCTTTGTACACTCATGCACAAGTTCATTCATTCGAACTAATACGTTTTCATTCGAGGGCAATCTTCAAAGATAATCTGATAATATTTGGAAATGCCACTCAAAGCTAACCTCTCCAGCATATTAGATAATATCTATATTACTCTCCCTTTTCGTCACTGTGTATTAACACCTCAGGCTTCCTAGCTATCTTCAAACATTTTCACATGAGAAAAAAAAAAAGAAGGAAAACAGGAAAGGAAAATACATATTTCAGCCTGAGACAGGGACCGGGGATGTTGTGACGGATGTGCACAGTGATGATGATTCATGCATGTAATGGATCTGGCATCCCAAAAGAATGACTCCGTTGCAAAAACTCATGCTGAGATACAGCATCAAACCGTCACCCATTGCGTTTAATTTCATATATACCCCTAAGGCATGTCGGGAGACTTTGCGTCCCACACACCTAGAAATGACAAAAAGTGAACCGGCTTTCTCTCTGCCTTACTTTCTTTCTGATGTAATATATAAGAACAAAGGGTAACAGCTACCTTCCCCCAACAGACTCCTCTGTACCAGACCTGCATAAATGGAACATGGGGTTTAAAAATGGGTTTCAGTGATTCCATCTGAAACTCAAGTTTCCACCATTCAAAAATGTGTTTCCATTGCTGTACGCACGATTATATTTGAGTTGCAACTTTGAAAATACTTATTTATAATTTACCTGGACTGAGTAAATCTGACCACGCACTGAAACTCAGTTGGTACTTGTTTAAAGGTGGCATGGGGAAATGAAACATAACATTTTCCGGTTAGCCTGAATTATAGATTTTCAGTGTTGTGGAATCAACATGGCATGCAACAAGATGCAGCCATGCAGTTTGGATGAATCTGCGTACATTTCGGCCTTGGGAATCCCTTCAGCGGAACAGCGAATCCCTCTGCACAAGCATACACACAATTTCAGTCTGCTCGCGGAAAGATTACCATGATAAACTTGTCTCTTGGGGAAGGGGAAGTAACAGAAGAAGATGGGCAGACAATATTGGACGGTTCCCACGTCTACAGAGTATGTACCTCAGTGTCACTTCAAATTCATTACTACTTCAATTTGATTTAATAAAAGCTACATATAGATTTTCTGCCAGAACTAATGAAAGATTTTAAGTGGCACAAAAAGCCTGAAACAAAGTAGTGCTCATACAGATACACTGTATAAATATGTGGGGCATATATAATAAAATGTCCACACACGGGTACATTTTTACATTCTAGCTCAAAGGGTGATGTTAACAGTTTGAATTATTAAAAAGCAGTTGCAGGGGGAAATGCGTGATTACTCTGACACAAGAGGACAAAGGAAGACTATTTCTGCGAACAGTTTATGTATTTACGACACCAGTCGGGGCTGCATTTGGCAGATTTGCCGAGGTAAATAATGCACAAGTGAAAGTGCAAGATTAATAAGCAGTTTATCTCAGAAGGAGTAGCATCTACTGCATCTTAATGTGTTCACCCTCTTCCCTTTTGTGAAGATATATGCAAACACACAGTCACCCATGCACTTCCTCCAACACAAAAGCACACATGCACACAGAATCACCACTCTGGCTTTACATCCTCAGATCAGAAATCATCTTTGATCAGCAGATTACGGATCTGAATTGCGCTAACAAATTATGATACATGAATCAAAGTAAATATTTTTTTTCTTCGGTGCAATGCAAACCAAATCATATTTTATTATCACAGGAAATAAAACTTTACTACTTCAAGCCTGACTTGTCTCACTGATAAAATTAACACTAACATCATATGTTTGACAAAAATTGCACTTTCATGAAAATTGGCATTCAAATGGCAGAGCCCGAACAACATAAGCACAGTTTTTGTAAAAGAGATTGCATGCCATAATAAAAGATGTTTGTACATTCATGCAGTACATTCTAGGGGCCTTCCTCTACCCCATTTGTATTTTTAGCATCTGAAAGTATCCATTGTGATCGCCTGTATTTCTGTGATCCTTGTCCAAGAAGACTGTTTGATGTTGAGAGTGGGCTTTGTTGGAAATTCACTACAGTCTCTAAATGAATATTTCGGGCCATATTTTCGAAGGGGGCAATGCTCCTTTGCAATGCCAGCAGTCATCAACTGGTCCTCTTTGAACATATCGTGCAAAAGTAGGCCCTTAGTGGCATCTTTTCCCTAAAGAAGGACAGGCGCAAAGAAGGAAGGCAAGTATACCCAGAGGCATGCGTGTGTTTGTGTGTGTGTCACTGATTTGTTCATCAGCAGTGACTATTTCTGTTTGAAGATAATTCAACATGCCTCCTCCACACCTGACTCGTTCTGCCTCGGCATCGAAATCAATTTACCATCACTTCCCACTCTAGATCCTGCTCCAAGCTTCAGAGCCTTCATTTCCTGACTGGTTTAGCTGTCCATCATGTGTTAGCCATTAGCATCCCAGACAGTAATTGGATGGGTCCTGCACAGAGGCAGTCTCCCTCGTTTACATTTTATTGTGGATATCTACAAAGATGGGATGGGGGAATTACGTGATACGGTTATATCTCTGCATAACCATATGTACTGCTATAGGTAGGATTTTCAAAATAAATGTTGATGCAGACCAATCTTAATAGGAACACCTGTCTCTGCACAGAGATCGAGGCACGGAGGCTGTTAGTGTGAGCAGGAGAGGAGAGGAGAGAAGTGAAGAAACACTAGCTGTCACTGCTGCTGTTGTCGTCAGCTACAGTGACCAAGGTAGGAACTAGGAGGGAGAAACTTAATTCAGCGGCTCCCTTTAAATTCAAAATGGCACAGACAGTTTATCATATTCTAAATCAGTTTTTTTGGCCCACTA
>OOFE01051473.1:0-10144 GCA_900323365.1 Monocentris japonica | reverse complement strand
TTCTCTATGCATACAGTAACACTATACACATTCAACTGTGTTTGCTGAGATGTATACAATATTTTGGGGAAAAAAATAAAAAATATATTTCTGTTCCTGTATTTGTGTGTTTGTTTCATATTTGAGTATAAAAACATTTACACCAGGCTACTGTACATATGTAGTAAGTGTAACACTGAAAAATGCAAAAGGCCTAAGCCTACGGATAAGATATTCATAGCAGTGTTTTCCATTGAGAACATTAGTGTGTAATTGGTGCTTTAGAAATATCTATTCATATAATGGTCTGTGTGTGTCATTTGAACACAAAATTCCATTTTGAGAAGACATAACATTGTTTTGAAAGCAAAGTTTCATTTTGCAAGAGATTTGTGGTATTTTGCATTTTGTGTGAGTAATTTGTGTTTAGAGTTTTGAGAATATGAGGTATACTTTCAGAAAACGTGTGTAAACAATTGAGGAAAAACTGTAATAACATGTCTTTGTCACATATTGACTCTCAGACAAGTGACCTTTTCTTTTGAAATCCCACGATACCCATGTGGAGAGATGAAATATTGTGCTGTTGTTGAACATTACAGCCACAAGATGGCAGAAAAGCTAAAGCGTTTTAGTGTCCGGCTATAGCCCATTATTTATCTGCAGCCTTCATAGCAAAAACCACAAAAAATGCAATGGGTAAAATTATATTAGAATCTTTTTAAAGTCTAACTTTTCCCCATTGTTTGCTACCACAGTTACAGCAGCTACACAGTAAAAATGAAGTAGTTGAGAAAACTCAAGTTTATAAGGCAACAAACTTTGAAAGAATCTTTCCTAACTTCAATTCTCAAGTTCGTCCTTGGGTTCGTCCAACTTGGAATTTTCACTTCTGTTAATTTACTCAACTGAGTTAACTGAACTTACAATTTCACATTGACACAATATGGAATTTTCACTTCTGTTAATTTACTCTCAAGTTAGAGAAACTTAAAGCTGTACATTATACTTGGAATTTTCACTTCAGGCGATGCACTTGACTTGTTTATAAATTTATAAATTAGGATTAATTTGCTATCAAATATTAAAATAACGGCAAATCGAACTTATGCATTCAACACTTATTAGTCTTAACATCAGTATTGCACACTGGCATGGCGCAGACAGAATGAGAGAGAGGTGTTGGAGGGAGATAGAGTTGGGGACTAAGAAAGAGCCAGAATTAGAGAATAGAGAGAGGGAGAGGGAGAGAGTTATAGAGAGTCAGAAAGGGGAGTTAGAGGGAGATGAACTAGAGGGAGGGAGAGAAAGAGGGAAGATGTTAGAGAAACAGAGGGAGAGAGGAGAGGAGGCATCTCAGAGACTGGTAGATTCACACAACAAAAGGAAATAGGAGCGAGTGTGATCGAAAACTGTCCCGGTCAACATTATCAGCTTGCTCACAGGAGCTAAAGCAAGAGTTTGGTTTTGAGGCATCTGACCCACC
Organism: Monocentris japonica; assembly: GCA_900323365.1. Lineage (NCBI taxonomy): Eukaryota > Metazoa > Chordata > Actinopteri > Trachichthyiformes > Monocentridae > Monocentris > Monocentris japonica. The sequence goes on along the minus strand of OOFE01051473.1, from coordinate 8,679 downwards.
GAGAGCAATCGGTTCTGAGTTCCATGAAGACTTTCTGAAAAGTGTACCTCAGTTCTTTTGGGTATTGAAGGTTCAAAGCGTAGATCATGCCAAAGAGGTAAGCAAAAGCAGTTGGCAGATCAGACAGATCAGGCAGATCCTGCAGGACGATGGCTTCTTCCAAAACAACAGCCGTTGTGGACACTTAACACATAAATAGTAAATCATACTGTGAAGCAAACTATTTTAAATTGGAATACAATCTAAGAATTACTATTCCTATTAAATATGATTCCAGGTATCAGATATTAACCAACTATTTTGCCGTGTTGTGTTATATAGTATGTACTTGTCATTTTAAACTTAAGATTGTCAATTAACAATCTTCAATAAAACATTAGGAGAAAAGGACTTGGAGGGAGAGTCAAGGTTAAAGTGACAGTTTAAGTGAAAGGAAGCACAGCATAAATAAAATGAAAGAAATTGGAAAAGTATCAAGAGTTGAAAGAGCAAAATGAGTGAGAGAAAGAAAGTAATCTTAAGCAGGACCAATGGTGTGATATTTACAATTCTAGCTGATAATCACTCACAAGAGAGTTCCTGAACAGCTTCCCATGACTGTTGCACAGATACAAGGGAAGGCCCTTCAAGACTGTAGTCTGTCTATGTAATGTGAAGTCAGATTTCTGAAACAATGGGAGATGGGGGTGACAGAAACATACATATAGATGTACACCAATCAGCCATAACATTAAAACCACCTGCCTAATATTGTGTAGGTCCCTCTCGTGCCGCAAAAACAGCTCTGACCCATCGAGGCATGGACTCTACAAGACCTCTGAAGGTGTCCTGTGGTATCTGGCACCAAGACGTTAGCAGCAGATCCTTTAAGTGCTGTAAGTTGCGAGGTGGGGCCTCCCTGGATCGGACTTGTTTTTCCAGCACATCCCACAGATGCTTGATCGGACTGAGATCTGGGGAATTTGGAGGCCAAGTCAAGACCTTGAACTCTTTGTCATGTTCCTCAAACCATTCCTGAACAATTTTTGCAGTGTGGCAGGGTGCATTATCCTGCTGAAAGAGACTACTGCCATCAGGGAATGCTGTTGCCATGAAGGGGTGTACTTGGTCTGCAGCAATGTTTAGGTAGGTGGTACATGTCAAAGTAACATCCACATGAATGCCAGGACCCAAGGTTTCCCAGCAGAAGATTGCCCAGAGCATCACACTGCCTCTGCCAGCTTACCTTCTTCCCATAGTGCATACTGGTGCCATCTCTTTCCCAGGTAAACGACGCACATGCACCTGGCCATTCACATGATGTAAAACAAAACACGATTCATCAGACCAGGCCACCTTCTTCCATTGCTCCATGGTCCAGTTCTGACGCTCACGTGCCCATTGTAGGCGCTTTCGGCGGTGGACAGGGGTCAGCATGGGCACTCTGACCAGTCTGTGGCTACGCAGCTCCATACACAGCAAGCTGCAATACACTGTGTTCTGACACCTTTCTATCATAGCCAGCATTAACTTTTTCAGCAATTTGTGCTACAGTAGCTCTTCTGTGGGATCAGACCAGGCGGGCTAGCCTTCACTCCCCACACGCATCAGTGAGGAATCATCATCCTTGGACGACCAATCCTCCCCTTCTCATGGGCAACAATGATTTGTGTTTCCTTTTTATTTCGGCTGCAGGCCATCTGAGTAAGTGCATCAAATATATCCTGGGGAATCTCTACCTGGCTGGAGACAGCACTAAGAATCACCTCGCTAACCCTGCTAAGAATAACCCCACTCCCCCCACCCCCCCGCTCTGCTCTCTCACTTCCACAGCTACAAGTGCAAGTTTTGCAACACATATCGCAAGAAGTGTTGCAAAAGTCAAGGTGCACAGATTCGTCACTTTGTTATGCTTGAGAGCACATTTGTGAAGTTGCAGTGACCGATTCGAGAGGTTGTAATCACCAAGTTGTGGTTGTACTGGAAAATGGACTCAAGTAAAAAAAGTAAATGTTGGAGTTTGCAGCTGTCATTGTATTTATGTAAATATCAATCTACACATTTGTGAATATTTTTTCTGTGACTTCACATTCAGAACACGGGTGTGTGAATATTTTCTATGCGTGAAAATTTCAACATACAAGTTCACATCTTTTCTACAAGCGCTCATGTGTTCTGTTTTTTTCTGTGACTTCAAATTCAGCTCACGTGTATGAATATTTTATACAAGTGAAAATTTAAACAAGCGAGTTCAGATTTTTGTTCTACAAGTACTCACATCATATTCTACAAGTTCTCACATCAAGTCTACAAGCTTGATGTGAGTCCATTTATTTTTACGGTCTATGGAAGTTTTATATATGATCAGCAATTCTAATGCTTCTAATTAGCAGTGGTCAAAACCAAAGTCCTACATGTCTAAGACAAGGTCAAGAGAAATAGATTGTTGAAAACTGTGTGTTTGGTCTTATTTGAGTATGACCCTGCACAACTCAGGTATATGGGTAAACACAAGCACACACAATTTAAAATTAACCACACCTTTATAACCAGCCTCAGGGTAGTTGCACACCAACATTTTGTCTCAATTCACTGTCTTAGAGAAGCGAATAACTGTATGTGCACTGAATGATGGGTTAGAATATGACACAAAGCAGGTCAGCGAAATGAAATTAAGAAAACAATAAAACATAAATTGTCACACCCAGTGGCAACTTTTGATAGAATGAAAAAACACAAAGCAAAGGTGCATTGTTTGGTCTGCCTGTACCATCAGGTAGTCATTTTACTGCTGCCTTAAGGCCACTAGGGGAGAAACATGGATGTTACTGTGATACTATAACCTGTTATAGGATCAGGAACTAAGAAAAGAAATGTATTTGCACTATGCCTGACTGTAAAATTAGTTATTATGTGATGTTTCATTACCTGTTTAAATGCATCTTTTATGAGAGGTTCTCTTTTGGATGTCCACTCAGGAAAAGCGCTGTCAGTCATGTTTCCATCTGTCAAATGGGTGTAAAAACAACCTGGTTATTGTAGGCGGTGCCTATCTGCAAACCTGCTAATGAGAATACCATTATTATGAGTCTGATATAATCAGCTACTTCCATCCACTCTGACTATGGCTGTTTGCTGTGCATTAGTTTAGAAGTCTAGCCAGTCATTTACACAGACCCTGTCACAGCCATGCCTCTAGCTCCCCCTTGTGTCTCCCTTGTTCCCCATTCCTCCCTGTCACCGGCTCATCACTCCTCCCCCCTGGCACACCTGCCTTCCATCAACTCATCACTCCTCCCCCCTGGCACACCTGTCTCCCATCAGCCCATCTATCCACCTGCATTTAAACCCCGGCTTTCCTCTCACACTTTGCCAGATCGTCTTATGTATTACATAGCCTTCCAGCATTTCCCGTCTTGGTTCCCCAGTTACTCGATCCCTGCTTTGCCTGACTCTGCCTTGTCTGATCCCTGTCTGCTTCGTCTGCCTCAGACCCTGGTAATCCTGACCCCTGCTTTGCCTGACTCTGCCTGCCTGCCTATCCCTATCTCCGGTGGTCTCAGCAAAATAAAGCTGTTAACTTTTCGCCCGTCTCTGCCTAACAGACCCAACAAATCATAAATTTACCACATAGTTAGACTTTTGGACCTACAAAGAAATGTTTGTTTTCATCATTTATCAAAATCATGTAAAATGTTTTACTCAGTTGATACTTCTCATTCACAAATAGAATTGATACAAATCAAAATTTTTAGATCTTTTAGAAATGCTTGTATGAAATTGAAATATATCTGAATATCTTGTTCACACACTATTTGGTAAGGTTTTCTCAAACTGTTGTCACACAATATATTTAATTCAAATATTAACACATGTATGCTCCTAATACACAGTGTGAATTGTTTTGGTCACCAAGCAGCGCTCTCTCACCTTGTATTGAATGAGGCTTGCTCACCCAGCGTTACAGTCTCACTAATATAAACTTTGCAACTGCAGTGGCTAATTTATTGCCGGCAAATAGTTTAGTTTAGTTCCAACTAGACTGAGCTAGTAAAGCAGTTTTGCGTAACAGCTGTAGAACTTATTAAGTTTGGCCAATGCTAACGAAACATTTTGTCTAACAGGCTACTAATGATACCGAAAGACAACTAACCTACCGGAGCGTAGCAATAGAGTGGACCTATTCTTTTTGACAATGCATTGGGTGAATGATGTGATTATCCTGATTATTCTAGGACTGCAATAACTTACAGCAGCAATTGTTGCTGTACTTTAATCTAGCTAGGAACCTTGGGACTGTACAGCATCTGGACTTGTTAGATGATCAGTTGCCAACTCCAACTTATCTGTCTCCAGTGCTATTTAATCAATGGCGGCCTGTGCCTTTACCTACTTAAAGCACCCGTACTGGAGGAATCCATTCACCAAACATACCGACATGCAAAAGTAAATTTTCAGTATACTGCCCAGCCCTAACTTGACACTAACTACTACAATATGCTGTTGATTAAGCACTTAACACATCAAAACATATGTTTTATGTCATATGCTAAATTAGTAGTGAATTCCTACATTTAAGTGTTGCATACTGTTAGTTTTCAAAATGAAGTTTTCAAGTACGATATCTCAGACACAACTGGCGTGATTTTGACTAAATCGGGGGAATGAAACATCTTTACACTACGATCTGGCATTTACAAAATAAATAAATGTATGTATGTAAATAAAGAAATGTGATTTATAGAAATCCTATAGAAAGGGTACAAAATCGTAAAATCGAAAAAAGTGCAGGGGGGGCAAAATAGCAATTACACCCATGTTGAAATGTCATTCAAATTGTCGGCAATCACAACATATCACCTTGGGTGTTCTTTGTCGATTGGAAGGACACTGAATATGTTCCTGAGATTTTGCTACCCCAATAAACTCTGAATGTACAACATTTTTATATAAATACAATCACTAAGTGTGTAGTATAGTGTACTATAAGTGTAGTAGTATAGCTGTGAAGTGTAGTATAGCTGATTTTAGCTTTCCATTTGTTATTTTTTTGTTTTTGTTTACTAGTACTTTTGTGTACTCAAGCTCTCTACCATTTATCAACAGAGTAGGCCTATTGTTAACAACCCAACATAGCAGGCCTTTGCATATAGCTCTCAGTAATCAATAAGTGTCACTGTGTGTCATCCTGTTCATTCCTAAACTAATGGCCACCTTGGGCTTGCATACCTCTGACCAGGGATGGAATGTCAGGTATGATGCAGGTCTCAGACAGGATGAATGGGAGAATAACCCTTGTAACTGCATGTTTGGCCTGGGTGCAACAGTGTGTCCTGTAACTATTCAAAACGTCTTGTATCTGTGCTCCTGGAAATATTTCTTTGATAGCTTGAAGCTCATATTCACAACCGAGGTATTCCAAGGAAGGGTCCATCACCCATGTAGCGTGTATTGACCAATTAGCGTTGTTCAGTACTGCAGTTCCACCCAGTCCCCCAAAAAGTACTACCTCACTAGCAGGAACTTTTTTTGGAACTTTTTTTTTGGAACCTTTTCGGGGCTAGTTCCTGCGGTCGGAAAGGTCAAAGTTCCCGGGACTAAGTACCAATAGTACTAAATTCTTTATAGCTCCTGCGGTTGGAAAACGCCCATTAGCTACTACTTTAAATTTTCATTTATCTCATTTGAAGTTAATATAAAAAATATCATATATTTTAAAATCAAAAACAGTCCTACTAAATTCCCTCATCTTATCACCTGTTCCTAAAATCCCCTACAAATTGTAACCCCGTCCAAGCTCATAAATCTTATGATGTAATATAGACCCCTCTATAACATATCTGCTGCATCTCATAATTACATGTTCTATATTTTCTGCAATATTCCATACATCACATTTATCTGAATTATTTGAATATTGAGTTGATTTTGGGTGTCCTGATGGATCAGTGGTCTGAGGCGAATATCCATGTAACCGCAATATCCTGGGTTCAACTCCCTCCTGGGACCTTTGTTGCATCTCATTCCCCTCTCTCTCCCAACCTTTCCTGTCTTGCTCTACTATCAACTGTTCAATAAAGGCAAAAATGCCCCAAAAAATTAGAGTTGGTTTTAATCCAGTATGTCCAAATTATAATCTAGAGAAAATAACCTCTTCTCTTCTACTCTTCCCTTTAAAAGACTTCACCTTAATGGCTTTCTGTATCTTATAGTGCCTCTCCCTTTATTATCTGTACCCCACTTCTTTTGCCATGCATTCCTCACCTCTTCCAAGGGTAAATTCAGTATTTCATCATTACATAGTTCCAATGCCCTCTTTCTCATTACCATTCACACCAACATGAGCCAGCACCCAATAGAAATGGACATCAATTCCAAGTGTTTTGTGTTCTTAACATTATCATAAGAATTTCTATTAGTAAATCATATCTTATCTTGTATATTATGAAGTTAAACTATATAGAACAGAAGCTGAATCTGAATAAACTACAGCTCTCTCGAGCCTTACCTCCACCTACCGTAATCCTAAAATCATGGCAACTATTTCAGATAAAAAAACAAACAGATAATCTGTCATTACGTCTTTTACAGATGGTAACGTCAAATTCACTGGTAACGTCTCCACTCTTTTCTCACCTCCATTAACTGTAAATCAACATTTGGTATCAGAAGCATGGAGGACCTTTGGCAACCAGGTCCACAGCAGGTTCATATTCCAATTAATTTAAACCATACTCTTCAGCTGTCTTATTAATATTCCAATCCAAACCATTATAACCAATATTCCCAACAGTCAAACATCACACTTGTTGCTACCAGTTCCTGTCCAGATCCTTTTAACTAAACCCAATATGCCAATGACAACTTAACACTAGTATAAAGGTAATTCACCATCTTCCACAAGAAGAGATATTTAAATTGTGATAATACTTAATCTTGTTTCTCTATACTGAACTCTATGCAGTTTTTCCAAAATAGTATTAGCCGCATTCATATTAAGTTATGTAGGGGCATAAATGAATGAATGCTTGTTTCAAGGATGCTTCATGTTAACTGAAGGATGACCTAATGGGACTTTTCTGATATACTAAAGTGTCTTAAATGAATGTTGCACAACCTCCACCATGTTTTATCAATTCTACTACATCTAATTGAACTGTAACCTGATATAACAAAATCGAGGTGAGGTCTTAACCTGTTTCTTGCTTGCAAATAATATCTCAACTTCACAACTTCTAGATTACATTACATTACAGACATGATCAGCTGGGTGTCATCGACATAGCAGTGGTAGGAAAAGTCATGGGAGCGGATAACAGAACCAAGAGATGTTGTGTAGAGGGAAAAAAGAAGAAGACCCAGAACTGAACCTTGCGGAACCCCAGTGGTCAGCCTTCGTGGTTCCGACACAGACCCTCTCAGCGTCACCTGGTAGGAGCGACCCGTCAGGTAGGATGCAAACAGGGAGAGTGCAGAGCATGAGACACCCATCCCCTCAAGGGTGAAGAGGAGGATCTGGTGGTTCACTGTGTCGAACACTGCAGTGAGGTCCAGGAGTATCAGGACAGAGGAGAGAGCGTTCGCTCTAGCGGCATGGAGCGACTGTCACTGCAAGGAGGGCCGTCTCGGTCCAGTGATCCACCTTGAACCCGGACTGGTGGAGGTACAAGGACAGTTGATTAAAGACAGCACATTCAAGAGTTTTGGATAGGAAGGGTAGAAGGGAAACTGGTCTGTAGTTTTTGACCTCAGAGGGTCAAATGTTGGTTTCTTCAGGAGGGGGTGACTCTGGCAGTCTTGAAAGCAGAGGGAAAGCATCCAGACACCAGAGATGTATTGAAGAGGTGGGTCAGGAAGGGAAGGAGTTCAGGCGAAGTAGACTGAAGGAGAGGGGAGGGGACTGGGTAAAGGGAGCACGTGCTGGGGCAGCTAGAAGTAACAAGGTCAAGGACCTCATTTGGGAAGAGGGGAGAAAAATGGGATAGGGTGGGAGGTGGGGGGGAAGATGGAGAGGGTGGTAGAGTAGTAGTGCAGAAGAGGGCAGAGAGTAGTGCGTTCGGCTGAGCGCACTACTGGAACTACACTCCCCTCCCTGCAGGACCTCTACACCAGGAGGTGCAGAACTAGAGCCTGTCGGATCATGAAGGATCCTCACCACCCCAACAACGGACTGTTCCAGCTGCTGCGGTCAGGCAAGCGCCTCCGCAGTTACGCTGCCAAAACAGAAAGACTGAGACGGAGTTTCTTTCCTCAGGCCATCAGGACTGTGAACTCTGACCTCACCAGGGCCCCCACCAATCACCACACACTGCCCCTCTTTTGCACTCATACTCACACATACACGCACACACACACACACACATAGACACACACTTATAATCACACGAGTTATATTTTACATTTTATATTGATACTTATTGTAAATAGTGTGCTTTGTTTTTGCTGTAAATACTGTTTTTTTTTAAACTTGTTTTTTGCACAATCCCGTGAGCATTGCCACTTTTACATTTCACTACACATCCTGTATGCGTATGTGACATATAAAGTTCTTGACTTGACTTGACTTGACTTGTTAATTTGATTCATGGCTCTACATGGCTCTGCTCCAAACTATGCCGATTTCTAAATTCAAGGGGGTCTGCCTGTCCCTGGGGAGCTTCACCCTAAAACCTCTGCTTCTGCACACTTTTCATGTTGTTG
>OOFE01051471.1:0-10085 GCA_900323365.1 Monocentris japonica | reverse complement strand
TTTACACTGTCGATTTTCAGAGCCTTGTTGATCGACAGATCAAGGTTATGACCAAAACATCCTAGTCTTTGCATCTCCAGTACGTGTGCTTGTTATTCGACGCATTGTCGGTGGTTCCGACAACTACATTTACTCACGGTAAACCCCACTCCTCCAACAGATCCAACACACCCTGGGCTATATGTTCACCTGTGTGGTCTTCGGGAAATGGGAGCGCGCCCAGGAAGTGAGCTTGCAGCTCCCACTTTGAGTTTACGTAATGAACCATCAGGCTCATGTAACTATCTAAAGTTCTTGAGCTCCCCATGTCTGTTGTGAATGAAAAGTGGTCAGCTTCGTTCAAGTTGGCTTTGACTGTTCCTTGGGTTTTGTGATATAAATCATTCATCACTCGGTCGGTGAAGAATCTTCTGCTTGGGACTAAATATCTAGGATTTAATGCCTCGATCATTTTCCGAAAGCCCTTTCTCTCTACACTATACAGTGGCATCATGTCTTTAACTATCCAGTAGCCAATTGCTTTGTGGCATTTCTATGCTTTATTAGAGTTTGGATTGAGGGATTCCTTTTTCTGCAAGCACTCCATTAAAGTTGTTGCTGTGTGCTATCGCTGGTGCTAGCAGCATCCCTTTTTGCTGCCTTCTGACTGGACTTGCACTGACTATATTGAGCTGCATGATGGTCACATAAATGTCAAAAAAAATTAGTTGTGTTTGCTCCTTTGCATGGAATTGTTCTTGCACACATACGGCAAATTGGGTTTGTTGTGTCTTCTTTAGCCTTAAACCCGTAGTACTGCCATGCCACCGATTTCAAATTCTTTTTAGCAATGAGTTGCACATCTTCTCCCTCTGCCGCGTCCGCCATTATTCATGTTAATGAAACGTGAACATAATTCTTGATTCCGAGTGAAGGGTCAAATAATGAACTATCCATTTAAAAAAAAGTATTTATAAATTATTTGTACACAAAATATGAAGTAAATTGTGGCGATCACGATAATATTGTTTTTATCGATAATCGTGCCAACCCTAAAGATCAGACCATATTTTAGGAGCCATTTATGCAGGAATGCAGGTAATTCAAGAGGGTTCCCAAACTCTTACGTCTTATATTATATTATCATATGAGTTAATATTTAAAATACATACAGTATACATACATGCATACAATATGTATGTATACAGTGTGGATTCAGGACAAATTATTTTTTAATCTAAATGTGCAAATGTGAAGGTAAATACCTTCCGTTTTAAGTTGAAATGGCTGATAAACAGTCCAAAATAACAGGTTTTTCCTGTGGGCAGAGAAGAATTCCTGCCAATGACCATACCTGACCCCAAAATTTCATTTGGGCAAATAGGGTGAACCTGCGAAGGGACACTGTTTTCTTTTACAGCCCCACTTTGTGTTTTAGTCTAATAACGTGTATTTTTACATACAAAATCTTGCCTAATGCAGCTTTAACTCTAGAACAAAGATAGCAAAGATCCTAATTGAATCTGCCACAAGATCCTTTGTTATCAGTTTAAACTCACCAAGAGAGAGCAGCTCGTGCAACTTTAAAGCTGCTCTAGGTAAGCTTTTTATCAGCCTAATTCATAAAGTGGAACACCTTACATTTGATCGACAGATCAATGTTATGACCAAAACATCCCAATCTGACATTTGGTTTACTGATGTCACCTTATAGGATTTCTGGGCATTGAAGTCTTCTTGCTGCTATTTGGGGCTGCCAACATGCAAAATTGCCTTATGCAACTTAAAGTCCTTACTTTTTTGTCCAAGTCATGGTTCTCAACGGTGTGCCATCGAGGCCCGTGCAGGTTTTCATTCGAACCAAACATTACAGCAGCTTATTTAATGATTAACACACCTTCAACCAGAGAGGAGGACCATATCGGTGAAATCAGCTGCTGTAAGACCGAAAGCCTGCATAATCTCAGGCTTCAACAGCACATGGTTGAGAACCACTGCTGTACTCCATGCCAGGCCCGGGACTCCTCATGACGCAGCAGGAGCAGCAGGAGTTCAGAGAGAGTCTGGAGGCGGCCCTGTCCTGGATGCAGGCTGTCCAAGAAAGGCTGAGGGCCAATGATAACACCCAGGGGCCCCGGGATGCCCTGGAGGCTCGGCTTAGGGAGACAGAGGTGAGACCTTTCACTTGCTTGACTCTTCACCCCTGACCTCTGACATTAATTTAGCACCCTGTCATAACACTCCATAGTGGAGACAGCTGCATTTTTTTCTACTTGCCTTTGAGCAGGGTATCTATGGGTCCTTAAAAAAGAAGTTTCATTTTGACAGAAAATATGAAATGAGATGTTGGTATTTATAGATTCTTTATATTCAGTGATATCTAGTTGAGGCAGAGTTGGAAAGTGAGGTATCCTTAGGTCTTAAAAAGCCTTAAAGTTTGCTCCTGAAACCCACAGATACCCTGTTGAAGGAAGCAGTGAAAGCACAGTTTCAGAGGGTTGTGATCAGAGGGTTGGGAGATATGGATTCTGAAGTGGGAACAATTTTTTTTTTTTTTTTTCCTTTTAAACAGATGTGGGAAATGCGTTTTGGATAAGCTCAAACTTCAATGACTTTTTGCTGTGAGGAAATTGGGTCAGTAGTAGTAGGATATAGCAAAGAAATATGGAATATAGAGCAGAAAAATCCAATATAATTAAGAGTAAAGCAAATTGAGGTTCTATAAATATACATAACCAACAATTTGAACACTAAAACATATTAAGTAGAAATGTATGAATTAGATTATGAATTGCATTGATGAGATTGTCCTTCTCTGAGTCATGACATATTACTGATGTCTTTAATCTTAAAGATCCTACACATAGCATTTTAACGTCAAAAAATCATTACCACATACATTTTGAGACATTCGTAAACAGCATTAACAGTACCACTGGTGTGAGATAGAGGCTACCAATCATCTCCACCACGGTCTCATTTGTTTACCTAATTATACGCAGCAACTTTAATCACACACTATATTTATGTGTGTGTGCATAGTATACACCAATCAGCCATAACATTAAAACCACTGACAGGTGAAGTGAATAACATTGATTATCTCGTTACAATGGCACCTGTCAAGGGGTGGGATATATTGGGAAGCAAGTGAACAGTCAGTTCTTCAAGTTGATGTGTTGGAAGCAGGAAAAATGGGCAAGCGTAAGGATCTGAGCAACTTTGACAAGGGCCAAATTGTGATGGCTAGACGACTGGGTCAGAGCATCTCCAAAATGACAGGTCTTGTGGGGTGTTCCCAGTATGCAGTGGTTAGTACCTACCAAAAGTGGTCCAAGGAAGGACAACCGGTGAACCGGTGACAGGGTCATGGGCGCCCAAGACTCATTGATGCGTGTGGGGAGCGAAGGTTAGCCCGTCTGGTCCGATCCCACAGAAGAGCTACTGTAGCACAAATTGCTGAAAAAGATGCTGGCTATGATAGAAAGGTGTCAGAACACACAGTGCATCACAGCTTGCTGCGTATGGGGCTGCTTAGCCGCAGACCAGTCAGAGTGCCCATGCTGACCCCTGTCCACCGCTGAATGGTTTTAATGTTATAGCTGATCATGTATGTATGCAGTTTTATTTGGGCTAATACTAATAAAACCCAACAAAAAAATAATATCTCCTGTACAATGCTCAATGTTGTATAGAAAATCCATGAGTCCGAGCACGAGGGTCGTGTGAAGATGGACATGGTGCTGGTGGCTGCAGAGGTCCTTTTGCAGAGTGGAGACGAACAGCTAAGGAACCACACCAATGCTAAACTGAAAGACCTCAAGACATTATGGGAAGAGACCTGCACCTACATCATCCACTGTCACAGGTGCTTTTGTGTTTACTTCAAACTCAAAGACTAAAAGGAAGAGTCATGTAACTTGAGGGTGTACATGCCACCTCCAGTAGACATGTCACTCGGAATTTGGAGAAATGGCCTTTCATAAGATGTGTAGGGATTTGTAGATGTTTGTCACACAGATTAGCAAGTTATAAAGACAACTTTGGCTACATTCACATCACAGACCTGATGCTCAATTCTGAATTTCTGCTCATCTGATTTTTGAGTAAAACTAGTAACAGACACCACTTTTGTTTTTGTACCTATGCTTCACCAGCTAGTTTTGAACACATTTTGGTTACGGTATGTGTCTTTGAGTTTTGATTGAATTGAGGCGACCAATCAAGTCGGCTATTTGGCTTTCTTTCTATTGTTGTATCACGTTGTCCTCCATGCTAACGCTGGCTCAGTTGACTCAGTTGATAAATTTGAGTGTTGCATGTAGGTTCATGAACGCCTCACGATCAGATTTCTGTACCACATATACATGCGGCCCAGATGGGAATTGAAAAACATGTGACTCCATGCTGGGTTTTTTTGATGTTTACACTGATTGAAGAATCAGAATCTGGACTCTTGAGGTCCAGTGTGGATGTAGCCCAAGTACCTTGCAAAAAAAAGCTTGCCGTTACCACTCTGGAGACTATAATATAGTATTAGTGACAGGCCTGTGTGAAGCTGTGCTTGGAATACTTGAGGGGAAGTTTAAAAAGATTGTCACTTGAAAATGAAGGTATCATTTTGTTTTTTTTAAACCTAGAATCTTTTTTTTTCTATGACCTGGCATTGTACCTTCTGATTGGAACCTGCGATTGGTTTTGCGCTAGACTCTAGGTTGGAGAAAATTGAATAATCCTTTAAAATAAATTCTCCATGTTTTCTCAGGTATTTGAAACGTACATGTACATACAGTTCAAACATAGGTATACGGTTACCTCGATCTGATCTGCTCAGCCTAACTCTTCCTCATGTCCCTCCGTCCCCACCCCAGTCGCATCGAGTGGGTGTGGCTGCACTGGAGCGAATACCTAAAGGCGTATGAGGAGTTTGAGCTGTGGCTGGCTCGGCAGCAGTGCAGCCTGGATGCTGGCGTGGAGCTGCAGCTGGGCGTGAAGGAGAAGCTGTGGCAGGTGGACCAGCAGAGGGTGTTGATGAGTGACGTCCACAGCCAGGCCACGCTGCTGGAGAGGCTGCTGGACGAGGCCGCTGCCCTGCACAACCGGACCCAGGACCCTAGCGTCGAACCGCAGGCCCAGGAGAGGCTGCAGGAGGCCTACAACGACATCCGGGACAGGGCCGAGGTGAGACAACACTAAATGGTCAATTCAAAAAGATTTAAAGGTGCTACCGGTATCATTTTAACATCAATAAATCAATACGGCATAATTTCAAGACATAGTAGAAGTACTGTATTTACTGTGCCTTTGCTGGCCTCTACACTGCATTTTACATTGTGGCCAGTGGGTTGGATTTGGCAGGAAATCTGCTCAAGGTTAGACAGGCCATTTGGATACACCCTCAGCAGCTCCAAAAAAGAAGAGAGGTAAAATACCCCTAAAGTCTGCCAGAGTGGGGAAGATGACTCACTGATAGTCAACACGGCTACAGAACTTGGAATGGATATGACTACAAGTAGGGAGAACATTTCAGTGGAAGCCACTATTTCAGAGATGGAAAGAGGCTTCAGGTTTGCTTGTGTGGCTGACAGAAGGTAACAACCTTAAAGGGCCTCAAAATACATCAAGGGAGGAAGAGGTGCTTGTTAGAGGGAATGCAGGGATCCTGCATTGATAATTATTTCTTAAGAAGTACGTCAAGTCAGTCTGGTGAAGTCCAGCGGCATGTAGTAAATCATAGTTCATAGGACATCAGCACCCATGGAGGCAGGTTATAGCACCGAGGAAGGCAAAGCGCTCAGCTAGCCAAAAAAGGAGAAGATTAGTGCTCTGAAGTCTAGAATTAAGTGGCCTTGGGTGGCAGAAAGCAGGAAATGGGAAGCTGTCAATAGTGACTTGATTAGGTTGTTAGACAAGCAGAGGAAATGAGAGTTAGTTAGAAAAAATGGGGGATATTATTTATGATTTATGATGGCGTCCTTGAGAAACTGAAGAAGGCAGGCAGTCGAGGTAGTTAGATCCAGGTGACAACAAGAGATAGACAGACTTATCCGGGAGAGAAGGCAGCTTAGGAGGCGGTGGAGGAAGGCTACAGAGTTCTCAACCTCTGTAGCCTTCCTCCAGGTATAAATATATTGCAGGCTGATGTGAAGGAGCAATTGGCAGCATTAAGGAGAGCAGAGAACATTGGGAAAAACAGGAAAAGGAAAGAGCGAGCTAGAATAGCATTTTACAAGGATCCATTTAGGTTTGTGAAAACATTATTTAACAAGGAGAAAAGTCGGAAAACTAAGAGCAACAAAGCAGGAGCTTGAGGAATAAAAGTGCATCTAGATATGGAAAATTTAGAGAGCTAGATATTCCACCAATTGGAGAGACAGAATTTCATTTCGATGTTAGCCCACCAAAGTGGAAAGAGGTGCAAGATGTAGTGAGGTGCGCAAGGGCCTCTTCAGTCTGGGGGCCAAATGGAGGTTCTAATGGAAGCTTATGAAGTTAGCCTGAAGTTAGTTATATAGAGCTGGGGGATTTACATTCCCAAAGAGACTCACTTTAGACCTTTTAGCTTACTTGGTGTTATGTCTATGTCTGTGTCTAGTTATTTACCAAAGAATAGGTTAATTGAGCAAAATGCAGGACTTCCAGGCTTTTCCAGGTGCATTCCAAATTTAACTTTGAGATTTAGCACCAAATTCAGTCAGCTAGGTTGGGTTCGGTAGCACACAGTCTGTTGAGGGAGGCTTTTAATCGAGTGCAGAAGTTAGTTAAAGCTTCAACTGCTGTATACTGCAGCACGGCAGCATCTCAAAATAGGCATCATGGCAGGGTGTACAATTTCCCCCGTTAGCTTTTACTATGACAATGGAGGTCATCATTAGGGCATCAAAATGGGTAGTGGATGGGGGAAAAGCTGCAGAGAGGGCTGTGCCTCCCACCAATCAGGGCATATATGGACGATATGACGACTGCGTGCTCTATTTTCGTGCTGGCGCAACCGGCAATTTGGCAGACAGACTTGCGCCGGGATGGGCGGGGTGGCGCGGCAGGGGGTGTGTCAATAAAAAGCAGCTGGTGCCGTAGGATTTTGGTGTGAAGTTACGCCTTCCGAGATCTAAAGCGCAAGTCAATCACGCAGTCCTATTTTCGTGGCTTTGCGCACTTGGACATAGACCTTTTAATATGTTGAGCACAACTAACTATTTCAGCTCCTGTTTGAATCACAGGAAGTCAAGCTGCATCATTATGCACAGGAAACATGGTGACTGGGGTGATGTCTCAATGCCAATGTAAGACAGGGAGAAGAAACACTTTTTGAACACATTTTGGTTACGGTATGTGTCTTAGAGTTTTGATTGAATTGATTGAATCGTACAATTCTGTACGATACTGGTAAACCAGCCTGTCATATTATTTTCTTTTTTTTTATGATCATCTTTCTGCCTCTGATCATATTGAAATAGTTTCTTCTTTGTTGCATATAGAAGATATGGAGTGTGGGATTGTGAGATATACCAGGGGTAGGCAATAACAATTTCAAGAGGTCCAAATTTTAAATTTGAACGTTCGAACTATCATAATATTAAACTTGTGCGATGATTCAGAGGCCTATGATGTAGTCTATGAATATCAAATTGAATCAATTTATTGTATTGTATTGATTCAACTGGTGAAGAGTTTTTAACATTGTGAAGGTTGAAACACATCAGGGAGTTTGACCTATGAGCAGCAACAACAAGTAGGCCTACTTCATCGTCTGAAATTCATATGCTCACCCACACATACACATACTAGAAAAGCGGTGGCTGGTGTTGTCCAAATATTACATGGTTGGTTGTGTCATGGTTACGTGCCGTAGGTGGTAGACTTGAACTTGCTTTTTCCAGCTCATTTGTAAACAACCGTTGAAATGAACTGCCCCCACCCCCAAATGGTGTTTGTCGCCGTTTTCCCCTATGTTGGTTTTTCAAAAAAAAAAAAAGAAATAGTATATTCCCCGGGGCGTCTCCTTTCATGCATTGTAAACAATCGATTTGATTGGCTGAATTGTGTGAAGTGATTTAAATAACGCACGGGACCCTCGCAGCTCCGCTGAGCCAGCTAAGCCGCACTCGAAAATAATAAAAATGTTTAAACATTTAATAAAATAATAATAATGCCAATTAATGTTTAATTTTAAAACCAACATATTTCAATGTAGCCTGACCATCATGAAGCCTATATGTTATCCTAAATGTATTGGTTTTACAATTGACTTTCCTTTATGTATTGTTCACCAAGTGGAGCTTAATTTTTTTCTTTTTGTCCTTTGTGAAGGAAGTGAAGAGGAGGAAAGGGGTTGACTGAGGTCACCCAGTCTAAAACGTTTTTGCTCAAGAGATGTGTACGGGTGGCTGTCTGGCTGTGCGTTTGTTGCAAGTGCATTTGTGCGATTTGCATCACATTTGTTGTTGGGTGAAGTACGCCAAACCAAGTCATGTTTGGAGGATGTCACACAACTGCTTCTCCATTTTTCTCTCTGACGTTAGATCTTGCGCAAATCCCGCAGCTACTGCACTGTGTAGAAGTTTGAGGTCAATGAAAACCATGCTGATATTTATTCTGCACGTCTATAATCAGACCCAGTCTCTGCACCGGGAGAATATGGAGCATTTACTGAATTCCAGAAGGAAGTAATTTACATTGAGCAGAGTAACGATTTGGTTCAGTAAACAAGTATATTCTTATATTCATGCAAGCTGCTTCTCTACCGCGAGTCACACAATGAAGTCGCTCTTCCACTTCCCTTTTCATGTAGCTCTTTTGAAATGCCAGACAGATTAAAACAAGCCCACATAAGTCATTTATCTTTGCCTACAACATATCACGGAGAAATGTCTTTTTCAGTCATTTGAGTGAACCGGGCTGGTGGCGACGCAAAGTGGGAATGTTAGGATTTAAATAATGCTGTATTATATGGGACGATGTTCCCTGGAAGCACCTCCCGCCTGTGAATTGGCTGCCAGCCTCTTTTTGATATGGGCCCGTTGGGTCTCCAGCGGTTCTTATTCAGTAGTCTCTATGTTCTTGTTGTCTGATGAAATTTCAGCATTCACGAGAGTCTGGCTTCCTTGTACCTCCAGTAACAGACAGCAGAGGATCTCACTGGAGATTACAAAAAGGGAAGTTCACATTCGCATTCACATTCAGGGGATTGGCTCAAGTACCCGCGTGTGTTGGGTTTGCGATGCATACCGAAACATTCTCATCCATTTTGAACAATAGGGATGCTAAAATTAACATGACTGTGTGTGTGTGTGTGTGTGTGTGTGTCTCACGCTGCGCTAGGAGCGACTGTTGCTACTTCAGAAGATCGCTGAGGAGCACCAGATGTACCACGGCTGCGTTCAGAGGTTCCAGTCCTGGCTGCTGTCAAAGACAAAGGAGCTGACTGATCTGGTGGAGAGGGAGGACACAGCCGAGAACAGACTCAAAGCCTTACAAGTGAGAGTTACTGTCAGCAGAAAAACCTGAATCAGGTTGTCAGTATTTGGCGGTGCCATCGTCTAAAAATCTGTCTTTAGTATTTGCAGCCGAGGAACCGGTAGAAGAGGCTATTTGGAGGTTGAATAAATAGCCTCCACTGTGCAACATGCAAGGGTCCACACCAGATGATAAGATACTTCCCTGTGGGGAAATAGTGCAGTTGCGTCAAAATCTAGTAGTAGGATACAGGAAAGAAAAATAGGAAATAAGAAGAGAGCATTTAAACATAAGCATCCAACAATTCCAGCACCAGAACACGTCAAGTAGAACTGTATGACTGAAGAGAGCAGTAATAGCAGTAGAACATATTGGGACACAAAACAATGAGAGGATACCAAAAGAATGACATAACTGTATTCTGTCCAGTCCCATGGTGCATTTATGGCGATAATGCATGAATAATAATGATAAATAAATCATAATCCATTGACATAACCAAATGTTTCCTAACTATACCTTTTGTAATCTTAAATGAATGGTTTCTCCTCCCCTCCTGACAGGCCCTGGACGACAGCGTGGCCGGCGAGGAGAAAACCCTGCACCACATCGAGGGCGTGGCGGAGGCGGTGAGGGCCAACACGTCCCCG
>OOFE01051470.1:47151-59404 GCA_900323365.1 Monocentris japonica | reverse complement strand
AAATTGCTTGTAGGTCAGTAGGTCATACAGTTTCTCCCATGTGCACACTGCAAACAAATATCCATCCTAAGTTATTTAGTCTAGTTTTGAGTTGTAAAATTTTGTTTCCTTAAAACAAGGGGGGAAAATCTGCCAATAAGGTGAGATGATTCCACTTCCTTCCAAGGCAGCTTCACCTGTTTTGAGAATTTTCTTGAAAGAAGTGAATATATCTTAAAATAAGGCCAATCACTTCACTAGTATCTAGATAAAAAGTCCTTGATTTGCATTGGAACCAAGTGAAATTATGATTTTTTTCACGTGTTTTCAAAAAGTTACATTTTTAAGAATCATTATTTCTTCCTGTTCCATAGCACAAAATAACCAAAATATATCTGTTTGATAGGGTTGTTGATCAATACCAATGACTCAACGATTTCTTGGCCAGGCGCTGAGATCTCTGGCCTACTCGCATTTTCGTGTACTCAGCGATTGGGGGGGCGGAGCTACCAGTGAGCGACCGACGTCACAACACATTTCGATCTCAACCCAAAAAAAAGGGAATGATAAAGCCTGATTATTATTACAGTATTTTGCATTGTGATATATCACGTGTTCACTAGCGGACTAGTGGTTCTTCTTTTCCAGCATAGCATGCTAAATATCTGTGGTCAGATGAGGCTGACCTTGAGCAGGTGAAGCTTGCCCCCAGAGGTGCGGGTACAGATGAGGAAGTGTTTGGTAAACAGGAAGCACTGTCTTTCTCCTTCCTTCCTGAGCGACAGGGAGCCGAGGCGGACCTTGCTGAGCATGCCCCGCTCACTGCTGGATGGCAACTGGATGAGAGAGCCTGGCAATGGAGAGACCAGTGAGTGAATGAATGAAGAGAGAAAGAGAGAGAGACGCTGCAGGGATAGCTCACCTTGCCTGACGAAGGTCTGACTAGTGTCCAATAGGATGTCACAGCCCTCTACGATCATCCTCTCTATGGCCAGGTTCTTCCTGATGTTCTCTGTGTCACTCACCTCATCGTGCATCATCCTGACGACACAATAAATCATCATCATCATCTTCATCATGTATCACTTCCCTTTCCTCGGGAACATTGCACACACTTACTTTGACAGCTCCTCTAGTTTGGACTTGGCAAACTCCAGGCTCTTGCGCTCCACATGCTCATGAGGTGTGTGCGCTAGCAGTTCATGGAGCGTGATGATATATCGTGGAATCTGAACAACAATACACGCACACACGCACACACGCACACACGTGGTATGTGGGAATTAGCAAGTGTTTAATGCTAAAGCATCGCCTGGCTATGAAAAAAATCACCCAGAGCTGCAGAGGAGTGGTACCTGGAACATGGGGTAGGTGAGGAATGTCTCCAACATCCTGCCCTCACAAGCAGCGTTTGACTCATACTGCTTCAGCAGCTTGTCAAAGTCTCTGTTCTGCTTACAGTTGGCCAGCACCTGCAGGCTGTACTGGTGGTTACGTACAAACTCCTGGTAGATGTTCAGCATGGGCAGCAGGATGTCAAACAGGTCAGCTGGGTATGGAGGAAAAAAAAACCACACACACATGCAAACATTGAGCGATAAAATGCAGGTATCATAATGCAACACGTTATTTCCTTCACAGTGCTGTACTGTATAACAGATGGTTAGTTAAACATAGCTATATATTGTATTAAGAAAAATACACTATGCAGTACTCACCCAAAACTAGTGTGGGCCAGTTGGCAATGCGAGCCTTGAGGCCTTGGTGGAAGATCTCATGCAGAAACATGATGGTTTCACTGGGGAAGGAGAATTCCTCTCACGTCACTTTGCATTAGCCACAAAGCTGGTGCCATAACTAGGCAAGAGATTCACTAATGTTCACCTGTTGAGGAATATGCTGCTGACGTCATCGTGGCTAATGGGAGGCTTCTTGGAGCTGGCAGCCATGCGGAGCGGCCTGAGGAAACAGTTGACGAGGATGGAGAGCTGGTGGACGTACTCCGTCTCAGCCTCCACCATGTTGAAGACGATCTGATTCCTCTTCCTCATGCTCTCGGCATGAGGAGAGCAGATGTAGTCCTGAACGATGATCTTCCATTTCCTCCGGCACAGCCAGCCACGCATGAAACTCTGCACCTGCAGAGCCACGACACATGAGACGTCTGTCTGTCTGTCTGTCTGTCTGTCTGTCTACACTTTTACATACATTTCAATGATGTACCTTCTTGATCTTTTTGATGTCTGGGTCTTCCTCCTCCTGGTTGTTCTGATAAGGCCGCATCCTTTCCTTGGCTTTGCTCAACACTACAATCTGGCACAACAACAACCTCCATGTAAATATATGGACATGGTATACAATACTGATGAACCACTACGGTTGTTCAGGACAACAGAGAGCTGCATGCCTGTGCCCATGCATGCGTGCGTGACTGCCTGTGGATTTATGCATGCACGCACATGCACGTGTGGATGCGTCCATGCATACCTCAGCTTTAAGTCTCTCTATCTCAGTGTCCTGGTCTTCCAGCTGCGTACGAAGCTGATTGGCTGCTATCTTTTCAGTCTCCATGATCTGAACCAGGTGGATGTACTTCTGCATCAGGACCTCACGTTCTATGATGATGTCAGAGTAACTAGGGGCAGCGTAAGGAAAGGTTACGGACGGCAATCAAAGGCAGACAGGAGGAAAACATTTTTACATAGAGCATTGTCAGACATTTTATTTTGTTAATAAATTGGACTGGATCCATCAGAAACAACAAAATGCTGACATCAGATCTTGCATGGGTATATAAAATATCATTATACAATATGTTCTCGTGAATGTTAAAATAAGATAAAGATAGGAGAGAGAGACAGAAATAGAGGTCTAGTGGCAAGATCAAGCCTGTGATGTAACCAGTGTAGCAATAGAGCACCAGAGTGTGACCTAAATGTAAACCGCTGCAAGCAGAACATGTCTGTATACACACACACACACACACACACACAAAGATGTAACAAATATAGAACAATGCGGGGCGGTTATGTCAAATGTGCATCACTGTGTCTTAGAGCAATCCATAGTGAAAGACAAGGTAGGGAACAGTTTACTTGGTGGAATCCATCGCAGGCCACAGCAAGCTACTAAATTCATAAAAAGTGTAGTAACATGTTAAGCATGTATGACGCTTCTTTGCCTGATGGACAACAAGATGGAAAAGAGATCCAGAAGTAGAGACACAGAGAAAGAGGGCATCTGATTCAAAACAGTAGTGACTTACCTGGCCTGCTGGATGCACTCGACCCACTCATTGCAGTCTGACTCTTCCTCCGTCCGCAGCTCCAGAGGCTTCTGTCCATCATGGCCGAAAATGACCAGGAAGTAGTGCTGAGTTTGGAAAAACAGACAACCTTTCAAACTTTGCTATTCCCAACAAAACTGTCATGTTCTCTTCTTTCCAGTCCCTCTGACACTCTTTTACTTACTTACTTGTTACTAATTGGATATTATCTGCAATGTTAACTGCCTGGCAAATGTTACATTGGTGGTTTACACCAAGACTACAAGGTGTGACTGGACTGTAAATACAGGATATTTCCAATAAACCTGAGTTGCTTGAGACCATAGCATCACCTCCTGCGATGCCAAAATGCCACAAACAATGATCAATAACACCTCCAGTATCCTCACTAGTAAAGCATCCCAGAATCATTCCCTTCTGTAACTCTTGGTACAAATTGGACACTCGACAAAGCTACAAATGATACTGTCAGGATCAACAACATCTACTTCACCAACATACCGAAACCATCTTAATGCTAGAAGAAACTGGGCTCACTGGTCACCTATGGGTGGAGTTCAGTGTGGAGAAAACAGCTTTTAAATCTAAAAGAGGGCTTACAATGTAATGTGTTGGGACTTTATATTGGAAACAACCTCCATCATCACTCCATCCAGAAGGACATGCAGAGCCAGTTCTCGCTAATACTCAGCATAGCCACACAAACTCCAACAACCATATTTCAATATTTCAACGTTGGAAATGAGTACTGCCAGGACAAACGATTCCTACTGGCAGCGTATCTGCTCCATTACTAATGCGTATTGCTCCATTACTCTTTTGGGATCTTGACATAATCCTTGCCAGTTTGCTTGTGCGCTGACCCAGGCCTCCATGCCCATGCTTTTGGGCAATATTGGCCTTGAGGTGCTACCATTCATGCTGTGCCATGAATGGGTCATGTTGTCTGTGAGCGTCATGATGCCTCTGGGTTGTAATAACCGAGATGACCAGCGCCTCTTCCTTTCACCACGTCCTGCCACTCTGTCACAGCACATTAACAACTATGAGCCAATGTGACACAGTGGGCTAGATCACCCCCAGCACAGCCCGACCATGATTTAGGAATAATACATTCTGTATATCACTATCAAATTCATTATAAAAGGTGTACTCTAATTCTTGCAAAAGATGCTGCTACAAAAATGTCCCGATAATCTGTCTTCTTTGGATGACATTTGGATGTGTAGACTTTTAGAATTACTCTGTACCGTAAGACAATACAATCATGACGTTTGATACAATTCCACTGTTAGTTTGACAACGTCTTGAGAGATCAGAAATCTAATAAAGAAGAATGTCTTTACTATATTTGTTTCCATTTCCATTTTATTACCAGAATCTGAAGACACAAGAAAACAACTGCAGACTGAGTTAAAGATGCAGTGAAGGCGAACTAGTCTAAAAACCAAAATTGCGTTCAGCCTGAATTTCACTGGGCGACATCTGGAAAAAAAATCATACCAAAAATCATTTTGTCATATAAGCATATAAATGTTATCGCTTAATGTAAAAAACATGCAGTATTCATTTGTATTCAATGAACCAAAATCTCGCTTTTCTACAAGATGCAATATAACAACATCTAAAAGAACCAGACGTCATGGAGCTACCTGATGTATATGGAAGCCTAATGTTTTCTGTGCCTTGAGCTGCACATTGACATTGACAGTACCTTGCTGTATAATGCATGTTGATTTTGACTTTGTATTATTCAGAATACATATGACAATATATTTTCCTTTGAGGCTAACACAGGGAGAAAGTAGGCTATAATAATGATGTAACGATAAGCGGGTGAGAGACACTAGCTAGCGTGTGCCGGCTACGGACCAGAGAGCGGCTTAAGGGCTTGTGTGTGTGTGTGTGTGTGTGAGGGGGGAGGGCTTACATAACCATCAGGGCTTGTACAGCTCCTTGCATTGCTAATGCGGCTTCCCCAGCCGCATGCCTGCTTTAAGCTAGAGGATAACAATGAGAGAGAGACAGACAGAGTCAGACAGAGAGACAGGCAGACAGACAGACAGACAGACAGACCAAGAGCTTAAAGCCCTGCCTTGCCCTGCACCCAGCATCACTACGTCCAGTTGCAATCATCAGTTCATCTGTCTGGTATGTACGCAAAGTTACTCGCTTCACCTCTCTGCACCTAATAGACACTCAGTGGTACTCCCATTTCAAAACCATGCAATAGAGTTTTAGTTATATTATTTGTTATATGAATTCTAGCAGCCTAGGCTACCATGCATTTCAGTAGCATTACCATTACCAATCCAGGGATTCTAAGGTGCTATGTTATTGATGCTACAAGAGGCTAGCATCCCCTTCAATCCAGGTGGATAATATCAGATTTAAGCACACTTATTTTTTATTGTTGAAACTTTGTAACTGCCTGCAACTCATCAAAAACTCAAAGACAAACATGTTAGTAGAGTGTTGGTGAAGTCCACTTACAAAATCACGTGTATTTTCTACTTCCTGTCTGGGAGTAGGAAATACCTTTCCTCTCCAGATGAGGCATGTCAGTGAAGATGCTCTGTTCAGTTGATTGATGTGAAGGCATTTAGTATTAGTCTTGATGAAATTTTCATTAGCTGACCATTTGTTGTTCCTCTGCACAAGCTGGTTGTTTAACATGAGATTCTTCATAGGACAACACAGAGATAACGTCCACAGCAGTTATGTAAAGACATGTATGCGTGTACACACACACACAGAGACACAGCAACTATAGTTTACACAGGATTCAAATATTATAGAAGGCCCAGATGGCTTAGGGACATTTAGACACCTAGAGCATCGCCCCTGCCACACAGCCTGGCTGCAGAGAAACTGCAGAAAAATAAAGTGTTTGGCCCTTTTTTGGATAAGCTTCACACACACACACACACACACACACACACACACACACACACATACACACATACACCTACATATACAGACAGACAGACAGACAGACAGACAGACAGACTACATAGTAGGTAGGACACAGACACAGGTAGTGTAGTGGAGTTTCTGTGTGAGGTGCATTTGTGTTGACTCAGACAGTGTTGTATTCAGACAGTGTCTGCAGGCAAAAGGACCAGCAAGACTGCTATTCTTAGTCAAGCACAGCAGCATCCCAGAGCACTCAAAAACAAACACACACAGAACGTTACACTTTCAGACTTAATGTTACAGTGCTCCAGTTGTGTTTTCATGAACCATTTTTCATGTGAAATAACTATTTTGAATCTAATCCATCCATTTGTCTACATTAACAGTGATGCTGAACTCTTCATATCCTCGTTTCTCATTTCTGCATCTATCTGTCACGGTCACTCAGAGCGAAGCAGTCAACCATGTGTGCATGTGAGCAGACATCGTTGTTGTAAAAAGCCGCACAGCCTTTAAACGCGTCCTCATTCCTCCCAACCCCGCCTGCCCTGACAGACTCATCACTTCGCGTTTTCCATCGCAGTCATCATCTTCATCGCTGACCACCTCTTCTCTTTCTATTTCTGTTGTCCTCTCGGCCATTGCATTTCTATTTCCACTATAAATCTCTTCTATATCTCTCAGTGTTTCTACCACGTGTAACTTATGCACTGCATAAGCCACTTTAACTATCAACTCTTATCGCCATGGCAACACATCAATCAGGTGGCCGGCTGCACGGCTGAGTAGCCCATAGCAGACAGCTCCATTAGCATAAAGCAGGGGCGGGCTGGGGGAAAAAAAGGATTTGGATTTCAAACCTGGCCGACCCTTTAAAATTAAAATTGTACTGATTAAATTTTAGATTAATTTTTAATTGCCTCTCCACTTACCCTACTTTACCCGAGAGTAAAAGATAACAGAGGCTTAGAATGACAGAAATGAACAGGTTGGAAGTTTGTAGAGTGTTTTGACTAAAGTGTGAACTGGTCGGAGGATGGATTGAATCTTTAAATCCTGATGGAATAAGGTAAGCCCGCTTGCGGGAGTATATCCAAGATAATAATAAAAGTGCCTTTGACACGGATGCAATCACATTAGCCTCGTCTCACGGCGTGATTACGTTCAGGCCTGGTGGCTCGTTGTTAATGGGATTCCCTCTTCAGACTGATCATGAGATTATTACTCAAATATCCTGATGTATTAACTATTAAATGATATATTACAAACTTCATTGGAGCGCATGTGAACAAGATCAACAGTTAAGCTGTGAATGATTGCTATTAGCATCATTGCCATATAAACAGACCCTAATTGGGAAAACATAACGAGAGAGCAATAATGGCGGAGAAAAGCAATGAAAACGTCTGTTAAGTTAGAAATACTTTGGAACCACTACACATTGGTACACAAGAAAGTGTGAAAAGCAAAATGCCAAAGCATTCATGGCGTTAAACTACAAGCACAAAAAAGACAATAATAGCCATGTTCTTCCGTGAGTTTTCTCTTTTTAGCCTAGATTTCTGGTTCATTTGACTGCTGTCACTGTAGTGGTGAGGGTGACATGCAACACACATCCCAGGCCATCTCATTTTGGGCAATTCCACTTGAGGAGGAGACCCATTACACTGCGATGATAGGTGCACATCCCCAAACCCACCAAACTGGTGTGGCCCATCATAAGTGGCCAGATAAGGACTTCTCTTGATGATTGATTGATTGACGATCGTTTTGCTTCCAAACAAGAGGCAGCATTTTCACATGAAACATTCAATGACTGTTGATGAGCTCTTGAGAAGACAGTGATCATCAAAAGAGCTGAGTCATCAATTGTATAGAAGCGCTTTGATGGCCTCTGATGTTTTTGTGCGACTTTAATGTTCCTGCATTTAAAAGATTTAGCATGCTGCCCTTCACTAAGCAGGGATCAAACAACGGTCTGAATATTGTTACCGTTGGTCTGGTGATTAGATGCACCTCATCTCAGCAGCACAGCAAGAGCAGCTACTTTTATCTTACTACTTTAGAATATCACTGCATCGTCGTACAAGTCTGTAATTCTAAAGCACTAGATAAGAATATAAATTATTTCAGCGCTACTGGTTGGTGGTAGGTGTTAAATGCTGCACTACTGTACATCACTGGCCGTACTCATAGGACTGAGGAGTAAACAGCAGCTACTGTGGAGTCAGAGAGGCAGACGGCCCCCTGTGGCTTTAATGCCACGCTGTTGTACTGCATGGGCAGTTGCTTAAGAGTAGAGCCCTCTGTCACCATTGGTGGCTGACTCTCTGTGTGTGTGTGTGTGTGTGTGTGTGTGTGAGAAAGAGAGAGGTGGGGGTGAAGATAGTGAGAAAGAGAGAGACAGACTGAACTTGTTGGTGAAGAACAGAGGAGTGGCCTAATGTTCTGGCCTCAGTCCATCAAAGAGTATCATCTGTCTGTCTCTTCCCTCTCTTGGTTCATTTCACTGAAGCTCTGTTGGCGAAACAACATTTACATTACCAAAGCAATGTAATTAAGCTAGAAAATAAAAATAAGGACTGTAGATAAATATCTGGGTAATACAGGAAATACGTATATCACATGCAACAAAAACTTTGAAGAAGTATGAAGAAATGTGCATGTGTGTGCCAACAAAATGTCTATTTCAGACACCACCAGTGGTCCATTCTCTAATATGTGAGGGATTTGTATTTGATGGGGTAGAAATGAAGCAACAAAATCGCTGTCTTGCATAAGCAACAACCTGGAAGGCATGGAATTTAGCTTTTACTGTTTTTTTCCTATAAAGGTTTTGGAACAGCACCTGTTCCAAAACCTTTATAGGAAAAAAACAGTGGCACTTTCCATCACCTCCTGCAATCAAAACAACTAAATACTAGAGGAGTGGGCAATGTGAGTATTTCTCTGCGGCAGAATGGACCCAGGTGTTGGTTGTAGGGAAATTTCAAAGGCCGTGGACAAACACTGACTGTGCCAATAACAATTTGAGTGCTGTGAACACACAGATGTGCTGCAAAAATACAGACAGAAAAGAGGAAATTCATCCAGACACTGGAGTGCATGAGGGATAGGGGGGAAACTGCCGTGGCCAAGGTGCCCAAGAGTTTGCCTCCAGATATATAACAGATATATGAGTGTTTAAAGCGCACCGTGCTAAAGTGGCATGCCAGGGGAAAAAGGAAGTAGAAACATGCAGAAGGACACATTGCCATGTTGGTACGGTTGGTTATACTGGAAATGATGTTAAACTGCTTGGCAAAATAATAATAAATAAAAGCCAGTGAGATAGCCAGTAAGAGTGCTTGATATGATTAATACAAGATTACATGAGAGAGAGAGAGAGGCAAATATAACAAAAATGAGTGAAAGAGAGGGAGAGAGTGCTGCAAAGTTTAGTGACCTGGACAGACAACAAAGTTCAAGTCACCTGGTGCCTCTTAGCAGATTTTCTCTGACTGTGCACATTATTGGCTACTACACTAAAAGTTGATAATATACAATCAGATGTCTATTCCTTTTCTTCACTAAACCCAGACTTCCAAAGACTTGTCTTACAACACGATGCGGTTGACAAGTCCACTATGGTATTACAGAGTACCTGCATATTGATGAAAACATGGCATTGGCTTCTCCAGCTAGTAGTGTATTCTACTACACTCGCTCTATACTTGTCAACAAGGATTTGTCAACCCAACAACTGTTGTGGTAGAGAAAGCGATGTGCTTTTCCTTGGAGCATTCGTTTATAAAATAACTAGATATAACCTACATTATGCCAGCTGCTCATAGGATAAAACATCTCCATACCCTGCAGCAGCAATAAAGGAATATGGGTCATTTCAACCTAACATAAGCTTTCACAGAACAAATGTTTATATAAGGACTAAATCAATTTCCAGTTAAATTATAAACAAGGTCACACTAAGGTCTATACCCTACTAAAACAGCACACTCTAAAAAGGTCATTTTTTAACACATCTGTAAGTCTAACTTGGGACAATACACACTTGTGTAATGTGTTGTTAATAACAAAGGATGTGTTGAAAAGTAACACATGCTCTCCCAAACGCATGCCGTGTTGAAATAACACACCCTGTCAAACACATCTCCAAAACTTACTTGGCAGCAAGTGTCATGATTATTATATGATTATATTATGTCACTATATTACACTCAGTAATATAGTGTTAAATAAAATAAGATGGGTAAACTATGACCTCCAGTCAGTGGTCGTTTTAAGGCAAACAAGCAAACCACCACCATCACAGACAGAAATCAAATATGTTTTCAGAAAGGTGTTAATTGGTTTTGTTTTTCATTAAAAGACCGTATCCTTCTGTAACTTCCATCAGTTTGATAGTACTTATATGTCATGAATCAATGATCTTCAACCAGGAAGCACAGGGCCAAGTTTTCATTCCAACAAGACACTACTTCAACCAGAGGGGAGCAACTAATTACTGAAAAACGCTGTTAGTGTTTAGTTGGAATGAAAAACTCTCGGGCCTCCATGGACCAAGGCTGAGAACCACTGTCACAAACATGTATGTCAGCCTAAACAGCTGGTTAAACTCTATTTCCCCAAATAATAAGTGGCTAAACCCTATTTTCCCAAAGAAAAAAACTGCGTAAACTCGATTTCCCCAACTAAAAAGGTGTGCTTTACTTTATTTCCCCAACTTAAAAGGTTGGTAAATTCTATTTCCCCCAATAAAAAGAGTGATAAAGTCGATTTCTCCAAATAAAAAGAGTGAGAAAGTCTATTTCCCCAAACAAAAATGTGGGTAAACTCTAATTCCCCAAATAAAAAAGGGGGTCAATTCTATTTCCCCAAACCCAGTCTTGGTGGGTTCACCCTCCACCACATCCCTGCAGGGGCAGCTTTCCTACCTGCTGCTTGTCCGTGGGTTCCTTGCTGATGGAGGAGACTTTGGGCGCCGGTGTCCGTTCGCATGTGCATCCCTCCAGCAGGTATATACCGGAGGGCCTAGTGCTCTGGTCGTTCTCGAAGTAGAAAAGCACGTTCTGGTAGAGGGCGAAGTACTTCTCGGCCCAGCGGCTGTTCTCCGTGGTCTTCTTGCTCAGGAAGCCCCGCTTGGTGCCTTCTTTACGCGCGACCACCGACAGATACAGAGCGTGTCCCTCATTGTACCGCACGCTCTTCTGCATTTTATGTTCACCCTGAATATATATCTTGTATTTTATTGTGTGCCAATTTCAAACAGTCACCCCAGGCATCACGTCTACCATTATTACCAGAGAGAAAGTGGTTAATATCTTCGTTTAATCCAGGTTTACCATGGCACAAAAAGTTGGAGACACCGCGGCGCAGCGCACATCACACTCGCTAGCTTGCCAGTTTGCGGGTTTTACTGCTGGGTATCCTACCAAGCCGAACACCGGCAATAGTTCACGGCGTCTCCATGGTCCAAACTTTCGCAGCCAGTTAACAGACGCTTGACCTCGACAGCTGATGGGCGCGAGATATATTTCTTCCCGGGTAGTGAAATTGTACAATAAGATAAAGCTTATCGTACCGGCGGCAACGTAAAAAACAAAAATAGATTCAGGGAACAGACGGTGAAAACAGAATCACGACCGAGATCAGCGTTAATCGGCTTTGACACCGACTTAAAGAGACAGGTCGCCCCGGCCCGCCGCAGCGCTGCTGTCTGGCTCGGCGCATCCCTGAGTGTGGCTTCGCTGGAGCGCGCTTGTTCTGTCTCTGAGCCAGGAGGACCTCGGCACGAGCGGGTAACAGAGCAAGAGTTGAGGCGTACTGTCACTTTTTGAAAATGGTGATGCCTTATTGTGGCTTATAGGCCAACTGACAGCAACCACGTTGACCTTAATCGTTGCCATAGTTTTATCTACCCTAGTCTATCACTACTTGTTTGAAGTTATGACCGTGTTTCACTTTTTTTGTTACTCATTAAACTGCATTCATTTCGCGCTATTTTCCATTCAATTCTAAATATTTTCCTTTTTTCTCACTTTTACTAAACATTGTTAGTAATCAAATAACCTC
>OOFE01051470.1:36894-47131 GCA_900323365.1 Monocentris japonica | reverse complement strand
AAACTTTCAATTTCTTACAATTACTATTGAATTGCTTCTCATTGGGAGTCTGTCTTTCTCCTGTTTTTTGCTCCACACACACACACACACACACACACACACACACACACACACACACAAACACACACACACTTCAGAATTGGACAAAAACCTTCATAAACTGGTGATGCGTTCAAAAGATTGTTTGTTTTGAAACCCTCATTCAGCCTGAAAGCACACACAGATGTTATGGTGCTTTAGTAGGCATGTGTGTGCGTGTGTGTACAAATGCATGCAGACAGATGTCATGAGTGTGTCTGTGTGTGACGATATTTCTCTGTGTGTGTGTCTGTCTGTCTGTGTCACTGTAAAAAATATTAAGGCACTTCAACTTCAAAACATATGTTTCCTTGCTGCCTTAAAATGTCAAGTTGACTGAACTAGTACAAAAGTTTGGTCAAAGTTCATCAAACTCACAGAAGTGTCTAGTAGTTGAATGCACTGTTTGAGAACTGCATTCCAGCTGTTTACTTCTTCACTATTGAGCAGATTTTCAATGTCAATGGTTCATGTGGAATGTAAAAAAAAAAAAAAAAAGCGGAAGTATGATTTACCTAAAATACACACATAGCAAATCTCCATCCTGAAGAAGGAAGAAGGGTTTCTGGAGCGTTAACTCAAATGCAATGCATGCTGGGAAGTATGCTAATACACTAACACTGTTTCTTATTAAACTTTGTCAAGATGTTCTTCCAACTCTTAATTTCAAGTCACAAGATATGAACTCATGGTTATAATTTGTGAAGCTGATGAGTTGCAACTGACAAATGCATCTATATATATATTGAGTCAACGATTAAATATGAGTTGATTTCACTAAATTGCACTGTGTGTTTTTAACAGTGTACGTACTCAGCTGGAGGACATGGTGCAGAGGTGCTAAACCCTCAGTGACCCCTCCCAGCATAGGAGTCTGGATTACATCTGATCACTGTAAGGATCAGGAACACATGGCACATTAACTGGTTCTGGAGATGAAACACACACATGTGTATGCACAAACTGGCACACACACACATCTCTCTCTCTCACGCACACACATGCACACACCCTATGTAGACAGAGCAGCATCAACAAAAGACAGCACAGTGTAACATTCACAGACGATGCCAATCTAATCTGTTAGGCAGCTTAGTATCAGTTTGCTGTGCTCAAGTCTAACGCATACTCTGCAATGACCTATTGATGTTTTATTTTAAAGTGTAATAATGTGAAAAAAAATCCCACACCGTTGAGGATCTGTGCCCACCTAGGATGTAAAAGCAGCACTGGCACGATAGGGGACGAGACACCAGCTCATGACCCACCTCAGTCCTGAAAAAAGACTGATGCACACAGATGAAAAGTAACTGCACAAAAGCACAACAGCACAGATCTTTTGAGATGTAATGAAAAGGAATCCACTGTGTGTTTAATTTCCATACTGTACCCTCAACTAAAACAAGTTGTATACAGTAGAAGGATTTTTGTCTGAAAAGTCAAGTGCAGTTTTTTCATATAGCGCTTTAAAAGGAAACCAATTTGTACTAAAGTGCTTTACAAAATAAAATTAAGATGTAAGGGAAATAAGAGCAACAGAGCACAAAATAACATGTCAGAGAAAGTGAAAGGCTTTGAGTAAAAATAGACTAAGTTTTACATTTTTGGGTGGGCGGGCTAATATAATGGTGGATGGGCTGACCAACCAATTACTGAAGTGGATTAGCCTCATCCTGTCGCGTCTTATCAGTTGCACAGTATTATAGGCCTTTGGCTGTCCACTGGCAAAACAGCACAAATGCTGACAAATGAAAAAGTCTTATTGCAGCTTAATATCCCACAGCAATGGGGAGGGGGGCATACAGACAGAAACTATTCTTCTGAGGTTAAAGGAGAGGGCAAGGTCATTCATGTTGCATCACATAGAAATTGCTACCATGATTTTTCAGCCTAAAATTTAGTAAAACTTATTCTGTTTCTTCATTATTGTGTGTTATTATTTCTTTCTTCTTTCTTTTTAATTTATTTTTTCACATTTTACTTTAATTACTAATTTCTTTAAAGGATGGTTGAATGATAGATACTTTATTGATCCCTGGGGGGAAATTCTGGGGTTGCAGCAGCATAACAGTATCACATGAAACAGAATGTACAAAATATAAAGGCCTAAATACTAAATACTAAATACTACAGTACTAGGTGATATGGAACCAGGAGCTGGAGTGGACGGTATGGACAATGTCACAGTTCTCTTCACAGTATTTTAGACCATTTAGTTGGTGAGTTTCGACACTGCTCATATTTTTAGTGTTTAGTTTTAAAGCACTCACGTTTTTTATATTTATGCTATTTCTACTGCTTGTTATTCTTCTTCCACCCAAACTTCGCCAGCTATCAATGAATGCAAGACTGATTTTTTTTTCAGCCGAGTTTCTACCCAAGTGAGTTTTTTTTGAAGTGTTGTCTTGTCTGAATGAGAAAATGTTTTTTGCCCAGAAAACCCCCCCAGGGTGCACTCTGAGTCACCCTTACCCTTTTTGTTAGTTCAGCAGCAGCTCCAGACGTTACCTAGCGACACCGCATGCTTTGGTCTGTGTTCCTCTGGCTTTAGGACAGAGGTGGACATTTTCACCTCCTGGGCTTCCCTTGACTTCACTTCCAGTACTCCAGAGTGTGGTTTTGTCTGTGACGGGGCTCTAGATACAATACTGTGCAAAAGTCTTAGGCATCCTAGATTTTTTTTCAATATAAATTTGGTCTTAGATGTTTATTTTTGGGTTTTCTGTATTAGTGTTTTACATTACTGCTCTTTATAGTATATTTTTTTTGATATTTAGAAACTTTTGATTTCATTATTTTTAAAGCATATTTGCTTTACAGACTTTTGCACAGTACTGTAGTTGGTTTATGCTGCAAAAATGGTTTCAAGAACAGACTGGGTTGTCCTTATGAGAAATCAGTCTTACCAACACTTTGAACTGTTGGCCCATTTATTTTGTATATGATTACTTTGTTAAGTGAAATGGGCAACTAATCATGTATATATTGTAGAATGTATAAGTGCACCACTGAAAATAGTTTATTCTGTAACTTTAGAAGCTGTAATGTCTTCACTCGCTTGCTAATTTAAACATACAAAAAGTAAAGAAACTTTGCACAAGACTGTCAGTTTATGACGGGCCTCAACTTGGCCAGCCGAGGTCTGTGGGGCCAGATTTCACAATGTGCCGTTGCTGTATGTGGGCATGTGTGCATGAGTGGCAGCTGCTGCCATCCATTTCTATGGAGATGCAGACTGACTCAGTGACATTCGCTCTTATAAGCCGGCTCCCCAAGGCTCCAGCAATCATCAGGGTAGGCTGTCAGGGACCCTGCAGTAAAGGCAGGGACACAAGGATCATTTTTAGATAACTAAGGCTATATTTCACCAAATCAAATGTTCAATCAAAGTAGAAAAATCAAAGTTGCAAATGTTTCACACACATAAGCAAAGCAAAAGGACACTAAATTTGAGCACTTTAAATTTAAGTCAACAAACCAATAACATACCAGAAGTCTAAACTAAACTAACCTGACCCAACAAAGGGGGAGTATATATACTCATGGGCTAGCCTACATGAACACAAAGGGGGGGAAACATAATTCCAGACAATTAAAAAGACCCAAAATAAACCCAACAACTAATAATGACAAAATACAAATAAACTAAACAGTAATTATAAATACAACCAAACTCAAAAGGGAATATCCACATGCTGGCATTCTTTGAGAAAGTCTTTTGTTTAGAGTTCCCCCGCCCAGCACAAGAAATTGTTTTCAGCATAAAAGGGTGCCTCAAGTTCAGCTCCTGTTTTGGGTGGATGCCTCAGCTCCATGTGGAGAAACAAAGCGAAAACCAGGCAATATACAGTATATTAACAAATTCCAAACCAAAATAAACCCTTGGCCACTAAATGTTACCCAAAATGCGTGCACTCAAATTGGAACCTGTGTCATAATTTAAACCAAAAAATAAACATGTTCAATCAAAATTGTGTTGGTGATTATTTGTTTATGCCTGTTATGTACTGAAATGAACAAAGTCAATTACTAACACTGCAGTATGGTGTCGGCCAATCGGTAGGGCCGTAACACAGGCCATGTCTCTGTGACACCTGTAGCTGTAGCCTCAAAACTGAGAATACAGAGGCTGACGTAGATGTAGAAGGACCACAGCAAAATGACCATCACCTCAGCCATAGATTAAATTTATTACAAAATTGCCAAAAATTGTGACATTGTAAACAAAACCCAATTGCAGTTCCTTGAATAGTCCTTGATGACTCTTGTATTAATTGTGGTTATGGCCAGTCTTATTTGAGTGGGTGAGGCTGTCAGGAGCTTTGATAACGGTGCTCCCGTCTGTGGATCTAGCCAACGAAGGATTACAGGGGGATTAGTAGTACTGTATGTCTGCCACTCCCAAAATAACTGCCACACATAATCCCTGAAATCACCGATCATGATCTGCATTGTTTATATTGTGACCACAAAGTGTCAGTAACAGCACAAATTGAAAAAGAGAGTAGACTGCAGTTGTCCCAGTCATTCCTCCATTCAGTAGCGAGCATCATGTTCATATTTCTGATTTTTCCATTGTGATTTGGTATTGCAAATTAAGCATGTGTAGGCTTAAGATGCCAGTCTCATCCCATCAAAAATATGTGTTCTGAGTACTTGTGTACTTTCTGAGGTGGAGCATACGTTATACACAACAGTAGATCTCCTTATCTGTCGTAGCATTTAGTGTTGGTTCACAATGCGGCCTGTATCATACTATGTAACGGACATATTACATTTACCACACGCATGATCTGATGTAACACTCTCTTGTGCTATTTTGGAAAGGCATCTATGTAGAAACCTTGCTGGATGTTAGAGGGAGAAGGCTGGTGGCTATGACACCTCCCAGAAGGCTACAGCACTTTGCAGCATGTCTGCTGCTTATGTCTGCAATGACAGGTTTGTGACTTAGCTGGGCCTTTATTGTACTATGTAATGGAAACATTACACAGACACACTGAATTGTTTATGTCTGAGCAATGTTCTTTATGTCTCTTTGGCTTTCTTTCTTTTTACAAAATAAAAGTTCTGTTAACTCTGCTTGATCAGCTCATCATTTCATATCTGCGGATGAAAAAAATTCACTGACAAGAAAGAAACTTTTTTTTTTTTTAAATCTCTGAGTGAACTCAATTTAAAGAAAATCAGTTCCTACCACTTTTAGACCATTCAGGGGAGCGTTGCTGCTGACACTACAGGTGAAGACATATCCAGTGGTGACTGAAGATCGTGCCGACAAGCAGGTAACACTGTGAGGCTGCTGGTCTTCACAAAAATGTACTAAACGTAGTCTTCACTACTGTATATGCCAAAATCACAAATTTTAAAGATAAGCATCCATTTATAAAATACAACTGCACAGCTCACGAACACATTACACAACCATAGCATTGAATAACGTTGCTATTCATGTGAACAGCCACACTCTATCTGCACTCAGGTTTTTACATTTTCAATTTCATGAGTTTCACGAAACACCTAACAGCAAATGTAAGAGCTTTCATGAACTGCGTATAGGTGGAATCACTATTGTGTCATTCTGTATATTTCTTGGTTAGGAAATGGCACGATCAGAGCTTCTGAGTTGAAGTACATACATACAAAAAGCGCACATATCCTCTATATACTGAGTACTTATTGACCTCCCCATCCAGTCTTCTGGCTGTTTCACCCTGTTCTTATAGTGGAAAACAATGGCGGGGATGTGATACCTCCTTGTTGCACAGTGACGCAGAAGTCAGCAATGTGGAAGTGCTTTTAATGCTTCAAAGTAACACACAAAGTTCAGACTGCACAACTGCTACTGCTTTTCTCAGGCAAAGCAAAATGCCAGGTTAAGACCTGCAATTCAATATACTGTATGTAGGTTCTTGCTCTTAGGGGGCAATCAAGCAGGTGCCTGGTTAGTCATGACTGCTAAACATACTGTCCCGTGGGTGTCTCCTGTTTCCAGCTGAGAGTACTCGTCCGCTGTGGTGATTTCCATCAGAACAGCGCAGAGCAAGTGCGTGTAATGGCTGCGTGTTTTGTTGTTGTACATCTCATCCAACATTTAACTGTATAACAGGGCTGAACAGCAGTGCTCTGCTCTTCGTGCCTCATATGTATGGTCTGGTATTGACACTGGCATTTGGTCGTTGGATTCTCTGATCATATATTCACTGCTTTATTTGCAACTAAACAGTACCGTGCAAAAGTCTTAGGCACATGTAAAAAAAAAAAAAAAAAAAAAATCCGTAAGGCTTAGATGCTTTGAAAAAAAATGAAATGAAAAGTTTCTAAATATAAATGAAATTCTATAAAGAGCAGTAATGTAAAAGACTAATGCAGAAAACAACAAAATAAACACCGAATTAGGACGCATACTAACTGGCACTTTCAGTATTAACAGTGCGATTTATTTTATATACACACACAACACGCGTTGAGGAAATTACAAAATTAGCTGCAGTGCGCGAGCGTATTTACCAGCTCTTCTCAACCAGCCAATGAGTCAGCTGTGTCAAGGGCTGCTCCACCATGGAGAGGGGAAGCTGCTGTGCAATGCAATTAAGGGAGAGAATGTTTTAAGGACAGTGTATGGCAGTAGGCAGTACACGCAGTAGGCTTGATCAAAGATTTCCAAAAAAGCCCTATACTCATAGCAAGCTATTTAGGCTGCCATGGTCAGTGTGAAAGAACATTTGACAAATGTGCAGCCGTGAAAAAAATGTAATTCTACCTGAGTGAAAGCACTGAGATGACAATGAACAAGCTACCGTATCTTGGTATGAAGATACCAATAGAAAAAGTATCTCAGTAGCTAGAACTCACGAGGCAACCTTAACTATATGATCAGATAATCCAATCAGCCATGTATCAATATCTATGAGACTATAAATAACATGGGCCGTTGTTTACCCGTTGGTTAGTGATGGCTGGAATGAGACAACACTTCAATCTGGCATCAAATGAAGAGTGCCGCTATTCTGCTCAATTATTTTCTTTTCTTTTCTCATAACGCACGCGCACACACACACAGCCTGATGACTTCATTTTCTTCATCAGGGATTTTTTTATTTATTTTATTTTTTTTTTCTATCTCATCTGCACAAATCCGGACGCAAATCCATAAGTCCACTTCTTTTATCATTGTGCAAACATGCTAAACTAAACCAAAACTAAGGCGATTAGACAGTCTGGGGAAATATTTTAAGAGGCTGACATCTTGTGGTGAAGCCGTGAACTGTCCCGTTATTCCACGTGGTTACTATGGCTACAATCAAGTGATGGGGACCCTGTACCATAGTAGGTCATAGTCACTATCACCATAAATCACGCTTCATTTTTAAAACATTTTTAAAAAAAACAAAACAAATGCAACATGATGCAAACTTTCTGTATCGCTTTTCTGATACATTTTCACATTTATTAATGACAGGTTCATTGTTTATTTACTGGAATATGTGAATTGTTATATCATACTGATGTCAGTATTGATGAATTATTGGTGATAAACTGTCTGGGTACTTGTCTTTTTGATGTAAGTCACTGTAAGTCACATCTACAAGAAAATGGCTTCTCTACCCAATCAATCAATCAATCAATCAACATAATTCTTTCAACATAATTTTATAAATCACAATGTGAAGCATATGCACACACACACACACACACACAAAATGAATAGCTCCTCTAGTACAATAACTACATGTGCCGTCATTTTGCCTCCCTGATGGTTGTCATGGAGATGTCATTGATAAGGTGAACAAAATCTTTTTTTTTTGCTTTCTCTGTGCAATTGACCCTTATACAAGAGTTTCACATGATGAATAGGCCTTGTTGAATCACATGCACTTTAATCCAAATAAGCTGTAGCATTCGGTTGCTATACGAGAATGCTTCACCTTGTACGTTCATCTCTGTCACCCTTCCTCCTGCTCTCCCTCGCCGTGGCTCTCTCTCTCCCCTTTCCAGAGCTCTGCTGCTCCGTGATGGATTCATTATTTCTTAGACCCGGCTGACGACGCGGCTGTATTATTCTCTCACCGAGGAGCGAATGCAATCTCGGAAACCTTGACTGCAGCTCCCATCTCCTCTGGTTTATTGTCACACAGATAGGCAGCAACTCAGCACCGTCTGGTCAGAGAGGACGTTATTTGCTGTACTGCTGCAGAAGAGTAAAGAGGATTCATCCTGACTGAAGATTGGTAAGTAGCACAGATTTTGTAGGTACATTTTGGATTATGACGGTAATGAGTAGTATAACTCTTTGAACCAAATTTAAGGTATGGGATGTTTGATAATAGCTGTGTATGATTGCTGACGATATGGCATTTTAAACTATATTAAGGCATGGAGTATTTGGACGTTGGCACCCAAACGTTATTTGCTTTCTGTCTGTGGATATGATGTGCTTGAAAAGTGTGTTTCAGGGCTTTGGCGTCTGTACTATCAACACACACTGGCGACATATGCACACACACACACACACACACACACACACACACACACACACACAGACACACAATGATCTCAGTGGGCTTTACTCCTTGGGGCTGAGTGCCTCTTCAGTTGAAGTGGAGTTTCTGCCTGGATCCACAACAGGTGCTCTGATAGCGCTCTGCTAGCAGGACAGTGACAGTGACAATGTACTGCACTGTAGATTACTGGTGTGTTCCTCTATGGAAACTAGGGCAGTGCTAATGGCAACACCTTATCAATACATGCTGAAAGAAGCAGAGCAGCGCCCATTTCAGTGACACAGTGCACGATAGGGAACATACGCAAACACACACATATGAACAAACACACACAATTGTGTAGCTCATTCTCACCAAATGGGCTTGCTTTTGATTATCATCATGACATCATTACTTTTGGCTCTGGCTACACACAGCTCACACACACAAACACCAACTGCAACACCATGTGGTGAGTTCAGGTGCTGGTGCATTTGGTTAGATCTGCTGTTAGCATGTGGTACCAGGTCCACTTCCAGGGGTGAAAGAAAGATGCTGGAGGTTAGTTTGTCTGGTCAGACAAAAGGGACTGAGCTTCAAGGAGGAACGGCAACGTCAGGGCTCTTTAGACCTGCTGGTCGGCATATTAACCAGAAACCTATAAACACACACACACACACTTTTACTGACACAACTTCCTCTAACATTGTTAAAAGCCCATCCATCATTTTTCTCTGACCTGAAGTGAATATGACTCTCCCTCCTCTCCTGACGCCCACATGCGACTCTGTGTATGAGTTTCCTCTGCTTAGTGACATTCATTCTCAATACAAAATGGAGTCATTACAGCTTCATTATGGCTGGAACATCTATGACACACACACACACACACACACACACCGGGTGACCTTTTATACTTTGCAAAAAAGGTGAACTGCAAAACGATTTTATTTCTAAATTTTTTTGAAATTATTTCTTTATCTAAATCTTCAATAAAATCATGTATTTCTTTTTATTTCCATGGTCTGTAATCCACATAGCAAAATATATCCTACTGTCTGAGGCACATGTAACAGCCATCTTACCTGGTCTGATAGATAGACGCAAGGACAAATAATACAATGGGAAATAGAAACTGAGGACAAGGACATGAAAAGGAGTTGTTTGTTGACTGGATCCTATCTGAAAGCAATAAAACCAAGCATTTCACATCTCTGGAATTTTCAAACCCAATAACTACTAGTTTTCATATAAATGGATCAATAAATGTATTGACAAATAGGAGGGCAGATATGATTGTTCCTTGAGTCTTGATGGGGTTTTTCTTTGGCTGGTTTGGCTTGGAATTAACAAACCTTTTTTTTGTGCAAATACATTTTCAACTTGCTGTAACTCTAAATAATTCTCTAATTACC
Source organism: Monocentris japonica (assembly GCA_900323365.1). Classification (NCBI taxonomy): domain Eukaryota; kingdom Metazoa; phylum Chordata; class Actinopteri; order Trachichthyiformes; family Monocentridae; genus Monocentris; species Monocentris japonica. Next base: position 37,155 of record OOFE01051470.1, on the reverse strand, counting down.
CACAGAAAACTGTCTGGTTATACCTCCAAAAACCACCAGTACTGACCCCTGAGCTGGAGAGCCATGCAGGGAGAAGGCTGCATTTCTGGCGTGGCTGTGGATTCAGGCAACCCCTTGCTGAGAGCCGTCTTCCTTCGCCGCCTGCGACTCGCCCGGCTGCTTCTAGAGGGAGGGGCTTACGTCAATGAAAGCGATGGGCAGGGACAGACGCCCCTGATGGTGGCCTGCAGGACCCAGCATGCCGACGCCCAGAGTGCCAGC
>OOFE01051470.1:26136-36796 GCA_900323365.1 Monocentris japonica | reverse complement strand
GAGCAAGCGGGTCTGAGGTGGTGTCTTTGCTCCTGGCCAGTGGCGCGGATGTCGGCCTGCAGGATCGGTCTGGGATTTCCGCGCTGGTCTACACCATCACGGCCGGTGACCAGAAGGTTCTGAAGTTATTGCTTGACACCTGCAAGGCCAAGGGTAAAGAGGTGATCATCATAACTACTGACAAGTTCCCCTGTGGGAAGCTGCAGGCCAAGCAGTATCTCGGCGTGCTTCCTCTCAGTCCCCTTGACCCGACGGACAAAATGTTATCGGCAGCACCCGCCTCTCCCTCTGAAATTCAGCTCATGACCTCTCCTGGATGCGTCTCGTCTTCCTCAAGTTCTCCCAAGCAGGTCTTCTCCTTTAAGGAAAGCCAGTGTTCTGGAGGGAGCGGGGTGAGCTCTCATCCATGCTCCCCGTCGCGATTTCGAGGGCCATGCCAAGGAGCAGTGACCAGACTGCAGCAGCCCCTCCTGAGGTTGAATTCGGAGCCGTGGCTAAAGGTCCCATCTTCTCTGCAGCCTCACGCAGCGCCCTCATCCACAGAACACCTTCCGGACCTCAGCCTAAAGGAGGACCTCTGTGTGAGATCCCCCGAACTGGACAGGGACACCGGAAGAAAGAGAGGTAGCATAAATTCTGATAACACAAACAAGTCGGAACGAAGACTGGCAAAGGAGGAAGGAAGAGAGATTCGGGGAGAGACAGACGGAAAGGTAGAATGTTTTGAGTTACTAGGGCATAAAATGTCCTTACCGGGTCTCTTCTCAACCCACTCTGGCTCCCATCCTAACCTCCACTCGCAAAACCTTGGAGCAAATTTGGTCAGCACGCCGTCTGGTGACAAGAACCTGGGCGGTCCACTCAGCAACATGGCATCATCTAGCCTGCGTAGCGTCATTCAGAAGAGAATGCTGGGTGCTGACCTCTACAGCTCTGATCCCCAGCTAGCCATGCAGACCCAAAGTCTTACTGAGGAACCGCAGCAGAGAGCAAGGGATCCAGCAGAGAGTAAGAGGCTGGTCAGCTTACGCTCCTCCACCCTGCTGGGCTCCAGGGAGTCACTGGTGGCTCCAAGCCTGGCCAGAAGCGTCTTCTCTGGGTTTGAGCGCAGAGGGTCTGGGGCCTTACTCTTGGACCACAACTCCCAGTCCCGGCCCAGGTCCCTGCCGCCTCTGAACCTCCCTTCCTCCAACACTCCCATCCCCGGCATGTATGATCCCAGCTCCAGCGGGAGGGGTTTCTGCGGGAAAGAGGCGGGGCTAATTCCCTCTGCTCCCCCAAGGCCTCCCAAAGAGCTGGCCAGCAGGGTGCTGCTGAGAAGACACTCCATGCAGACAGAACAGTTCAAAACAAAAGCTTGATGGTATATTTGTCCGCTAAAACAATGATAGCCAGAGAGAGCCTGCAACAGAGTTCACCAGTGCGCTTTAACGTAAAATGTGTTGTCATGTACATTTTGTGTATAGTGAATTTCAGAGAAGGGGACCAAAGAGAAACTGAAAAGAGATAAAACAATGTACATTATTGCCTCCCTCTGCTTCAATGTGCTATGTTTTGCCACTGTAAAACTCTGTGGACATAACTTCAATTTGCAGTTGTCATAATTTGCTCAAGCTAGAGGTTAGTTTTTTTTCAGATTGGTATTTGCTTCATATACCCACAATGCCCTGCTGAAAAGCATCTTCCTGTAAAATTCTACTCTACTGCTGTAAATTCTACTGTGTTAGTACCGCACAAGTCCAGATGTATACAGCACAAGAACATCCAGTAGATGTTTAATAAGTCAGTTTATTACAATAAAATGTGTCACAAATCATTATAGTACACTTGTTCAAAAAGCACTGAGCATTAAAAAATGCCTTATCATTTAAAAGTGTCATGTCCGTTCTGTGCCATGCATCAAGAAAAACACCATAACAGACATGAGCTTAGTTCCACAAAAATCCTCTAAGAACATTAAGACCATCACAGTGTTTCCCCACATATTTACACGTTAAAAGTAACACATCCTGAGTATGGACTAAAAATGACAATAAAAAGACAGTAAAAAAGGACCATCTCAAGTTGAGTCCTTGTGATCAATGGATATTATATTTAAAATGGTTCATTGCAAACTAGTAGCACAAGTCCTGCACTAGACCGCATCAGATCGGATAAAAATAAATACAGATAACAGATACAAAATTGAAAAAAAATGTTTTCTGCTTTCTTGAAAGTACCAAGTTCACCCTATCCTTACAAATTTTTCACCAGCTATCAGCTCAGGAAGACTGTGATGACTGTGTCTGTGTACGGCGGGGTCTCTGGGGGAACGTCCATCCTTGATACAACGCCCCCTTAGTCTTTGCGGCAGTGAGTGAAGCCTCCAACATCCAAAACAACATCCTTGATCCGGGATGGGCGTGCGATCCTCGAGGAGCTGCTCAAGCCCTGCGGTCAAAATCGCTGACCATCTTCTTGATGTGGGACAGTTTGGCCTTCAGATATTTACACCTGCGCTTCTTCATCTGATAATCCGCAGACTGTGGATATAATGGGTCGACAAAAAAAAAAAAAAAAAAAAAAAAAAAATAGTAAGCCATTATTAATATAATAATATAATATAATACATAGCTTGTATAAAAATGTATTACGACGTAGGCTTGATTATAGTATAGCTTATGACAACATTGCCATGCCTGTGGATCCATTCAACAACCCCACATACCTTTTTGAAGTCCTTTAGCCTGTTGTACTCATCCAGGGCATCCTGTGGCAAGAATGGATAATGCATTGAAAACAATTCAACAAATGCAGAACAACACTAATATTTAACTCGAGAGAGTCATTTTCCAACACAATCTGACCATTTATTATTTATTTCATGGATAGAAAACTGAAAAGGATCCAATGCAGCAGCAGAAGGTAATGCATCTGTCAGTTTCCTGGAAATGCTGTGTGCACTGAACAGTTTAGGTGAAAAAAAAAAAACAAAAAAAAAACATCGAATCAGAAAAAAAAAAAAAATCAGAGATGATGGGTCTCACCAGGTACTGCGGGCTGCCCTCCTGCAGCTCATCCAGCTGTCTGTCTATGTCCGACAGGTCCTTATTGACGACGTCCAGCTCTGCCTGCAGATCTTTGTACTCCTGGTGGTCTCGGTCAAATTCGCGCTTGTAGTCAACACGGTCCTGCTCATTAGCTATGGGAGGAAATTCACTGAGGTAGAAAGAGAGAGCATAAAGAAAGAGGAAAGAGGGGGAAGAGAATGAGAGTGCACATTTATAGAACAAAAAATAACATGCCAAAGTAATGTAAGAGACCACACCCCAAGCCTCCTCTCTATGTGAACATATGAGGTGTAAGGGTCCATTATTTATTTGTACCCGTCAAAGTCATTGTCATCCAGCTCATCTCCAGAGGAGGCGTAGTCCGTGTCATAGTCCTGTCCGTCGGCACGACGTGGCCGACCAGGGCGCCTCTTTTTGGGCCTCCCAGCTGAGCTGGCCACCTCCGAGTTACTGCTGTATGGGACACTATTTCGCACTGGCACAGCTTCCTCCACTGGAGGCCTGAGAGAAAGGGGGAGGGTTAGAGTATTTAAAGGATGGTGTGTTGTACAGAAATACTGAGTAATGGTGATAAAAATCAACAACTTCCTGTTTCCTTCATATGTTTGCTTACACCTTGTTCCCTTATCAGCTTAACAGTATTTGACGTGGCTCCATTGATGCTGGAAAACGTGATTCATTGTTTACTTTCTCTTAGCTGAAACTGAGACTAAATGGCCACATGAATTCACAATTTTTATCTTGTTCAGATCATTGAAAATTAGGCACTGTGAACCCAAGAAGGAAGCTTCATTCCATTGGGATACAAGCAGAGTCAGTGCAGTATGTTTGCTGACTGTCTGCAGAAAAAAACACCACATACCCAGGTTATACATAGGAACAAGTTCCAGCATGCTATCCTACAGCAGCAGCCTTGAGAAAAACAACACAGATCAAAATCCTTCACCGGCCTATCGTTGCAGAGCATGGCACTTTGTATTGCCATCTGCAGCATACTTGCTGTCAGCAAACTCACGCTGGGCTGTAGCTGTAGGGTGGTTTGTCATAGCTGGTGCTGTTGTCATCTAGGTTACTCCTGGAGCCTGCTAACTTTACGGGGTAGTCGGACACTGGAAGCTCCTCGGGAGCAGCTGACACATTGTTGACCTTTGGAGATAAAAAAACCCAAAAAAAACCCCACAGCAGATGAGAAAATATATCAGATGCCAATCAGTACATATTTGGAAATGAAGCACTAAATGGGTTACAAATTTCAACGTGATTTCCACTTTTTTTGTAACAGAAATGTGATCATTCCACTGGTCCAAAAAAAATAATAATAATCTAAAGCATTCAGCAATAACAATTTTGATGTCAAATGTTTACTATTTTTCCTCAAATTCCAATGTGATGGGTTTGATGGACCTTTACCAACTTAGCTAAGACAAACAGGCATGGACTTGCAAAAAGACACTGTCAGACTTCAAGAGGAGGATCTTAAAAGTCTGGCAGTATTGAATTACACCCTCACATTCCCAAAACAATGACCTATAACAGGTATGAGGGGCTGCAAGTCTTTATGATAACACTGCCTCAGCACTTTTCTATTGGTTTCCACAAGTTACTCCGAAACGCCTTGGGTTCTCAGTGTCATGTTGTTGTCCTGGTGTTATGTGTCTGCTAACTGGTGTGCTTTATCGTTTGGAATACAAGTCAGACCCGTTCTTCCTCTTATTTGCGGCGGGTTGAACTCAACGGCTAGGAATTGGCTGCACTGAACCCATAACTATCAACACAACCAAAACGAATCATCGATTCAGCACTATTTAGGTATTTCATTTCAAGTACTTACGAAAGGTTTCTAAAAATAGTTTCAGAAACAAAAAGATTCATCTTGCAGAAATAAAAAACACTGAATTTTAAGTTGGTTTTACAGAGAGTATATACTGTCTATCTATATATATATATATATATGCTGACATTAATGAAATGGATGAGAATTTCCCCTACTGTACAACATGAGATTGAAACTACCATTCCACGTCCACACCACACCCAGAAACCAAGCGCACAAGAGAGAAAGAGCGCCACACTTCCCCCTCCCCCTCTAATACACAGGTGACTGTCACCAAACAGGTTGCACCACTTTAGCTAGCAAACACACACACACACACACACACACACACCATTGCTACACTTCCTACAAGGAAGCAGGCACACCTCTGTCTGTTTTCCACAAAGTTGCACCATATAGGTTGTTATTTCTACTGAGCTACGACAGCTTTGTTTGAGAGAAGGGATGAAGGCGACATGTTACCAGGTTGACTAATCACACTGATATGAACTTCTGCACCCATCACTCACCCATGCCTCCACATCCTGAGGTGGGGCGAATTCATCGATGTCCTTCACTCTCCTCCACAAAATGTTACTCTTGCCGTACCTCTGGATTTTCTGGCGAGTCTTCAGAGCAAACACCAGCATGATGATCAGTGCCACTGTCACCAGGAAGCCAAACACCACCGCAATTGCCTGAAATAAGACACGGGGCTGCAGTGTTACAAAAGATGCATGGATGCTGACACGCACTTCACAAGAAAATGCGTGGATGAGATTAAGGTCATTGAATCTTTGAACTCACCTCCTGTGGCTCCACAACACAGTAGTGGTAGAGGTACTGATTGACAAACACTCCTGAAACCTGCGGTTGCTGGAACTGTGCACACAGGCCGGCTATCTGGCTGCCGTAGATCGATCCAGCGGACTGGGCCGTGGGGTTCACCGCCATCAAGTACACTATGGAAGCTATGAGCATCAGCAGCGCTAGGATGGCGCACACAATCACCACAGCAAGGTAGAACCTCCTGGACCCAGATAGGCTCTGGCGCGACACAATGATGATGAAGAAGACCAGGGCCACAATGAAGGTGATGGCTGCCATGGCGATGATGAAGCCCTTGCCCTTCCGAGGGTCATTGTAGTTCCCTCCGATTCCACCATAGCCATAGCTGTTTCCAGCTCCATATGCCCCGCCACCAAAAGAGCCATACCCACTGCTGCCGTACCCTCCCCCGTATCCAGTTCCCCCATATCCAGTTCCCCCATATCCAATGCCCCCAAAGCCAGACAGACCGCCCTGGGTGTCCCAAGCTAGCGTGGAGGCGACGCAAGCGAATATGGCCACACACAGCACGATGACAATAATGGCCATGATTTTGATGATGCCTGGAGGAGAGCTCCAGCGGTAGAAATGCTGGAACTCGTCATCTGGGTAATAGGAATAGGCTGGCTGGGCTGGGCCATTACTGCAGACAGAGGGACAGACAGACAAAACATGACCAGGCCACACTACATGCAGAGCACAAGTACAAAATCCAATCTGAGGGCGGGATACCCCCAGTACTAAACAGGGAGGGCATTTGAAACACACGATTAAGTGATCACCAAAGAGAGGATTCATATATATTGGAGGACTCACTATCCATTGTCTGACTCATAGGGAGGCGGACTCCCGTTGGGCCTGGAGGACATTCCTGGATCCACTGGGGCGCCTCGCGTCTCTGTTGAACTGCTGCTCTGTACACAGGATTAATTTAAATTAATGTTGATATCAAAATACACCCACAATAACATATCATGTCATTTTAATAAGCATTTTTTTTTAAAAAACGTGGGACTTGGCACAATAGTTGTAAGGCTGTTCTTCTCTGCTCACTATGGAAACCGACTGACATCCTAGGGACACTGATACACACGATAGAGGCTCATCTAATCCAAATAAAGTGACAGCCAGCATGTGCAACACACTGTTTCTACTGCATTCATAATAACCCCACTGATAAATCACGCTCATCGATCAGCATCACTCGCGGACCAAAGTAACAAGCTGCTGTTGACGAGATCACGAGCTGGATCCAGCGGCGCACCTGTCGCTCGCGCAGGTAACAAGTTAGTTAGGGAGCTAAACCTCTCCAAAAACCAAAGGAGCGTCTAGCGTTGATTAATGCCACCCGTTGAAGTCAAGACACTCACCTGTCGCAAGGTAAGTCCGCTCCTCTCCGGTTCACACCTGAAATCCTTCTGACTGAAACTGTGTGTACAATACAAAAACAATCAAGGCCACACCTAGCCAGGTTGGCTCGTCGCCAGCGCTAGCCCGCCCCTTCTGCGGTGTCCTGTTACCTCTCAGCACGGGAAGGGCTAATGAAATGCCTGCACTAGAAAGAAACTTTGGATTTTTTTCACCCACACATCACTTCAGGGGCTCCCTACGTTTATCCGAAAACACACATATGCCTTTGACTAAACTGTTGGGTTAGAATTGCAGCAGCAATTGTGGATTAATTCAACCAGACTGGCCTCAGTAGCAGCTATAATGTTCCTCTAGGGGCCTTATAGGGAGTGTGCCTGACTCAGCAGGGAATTCATAGTGGCCTTATTGTACTCCATGGTATGTTTTTTTTTAATCTCCTACCATTATAATATCGCTAACAAAATCGGATGGGAATTTATGTGTCTGTTTTACCCAATAGTGACTTTATCATACTTTTTACCTGCTTTGGAATCAATATAATATTCCTATAGGGACTTACAGTGTGTCTGTGGTACCTAGTAGTGATTTCGTAGTAACGTTAGCTTAGCCACCGAGATAATGACAGTGTGAAGTTGGATATTTAACAGATATCAGACCTCCTGAACGCAGCAGAGTATTTATCCAACGTTGGTAGTCGGAGGCGATCACTGTCGCACTCGTTTAGGGAACCTCCAAGTACTGAGCAAATGAAAAACTATTGATTTTACCCTAGCTTCACCTACTGACACAACACCAATATCAAAATATTCTGTACAGAGTGTACACGAGGCACAACTTATATTTTTATGGTTAATATTTTATTGAAATGTTTTTTTTCCCCAACAGCTTCCAGGTCACATGACGCACTTACTCAAAACCAATATGAAAATATCCACCCACAAAGCCCACGAGGCATATTTCTTACATTTGTCAATAACCGCTTCATGTGAAGCAGTTCACATGACCTGGAAGATACTGAAAACAAGACACTTTCCATTTAAATGTTTGTGTAAGATAAATGAACCCTACTTTATGGTAGTTTTTATAGTTTAGACTTTATATAGGCTTATAGTTTTGCTGTGATTTGTATAGACTTCTATAATTCATTATATGATTACTATGGATTCTTTTCATATGGGATGTCATGTTTCTCACCAGTTCCAGAAACATAATTCACACCTGGCTGGCTGATGAATAAAGGAACAGACCACAAGCTGAAAGTGCATAAGCAAAGCTGTCTTATGAAGACACCAAGCACCAATTCAACAGTTAATTTATGAACGTACACGGACAATTATAACATGTATACAATTATATTTGGTCACATCAAAGTGAGAATTACACCAAACTCAATAGGCTTTCATGAGGTCCACGGTCACATCATAGTGGTCGATGAATCATCAAACATCTATTGTAAGAAGTAATGGGGTAACATAGTGGTATGAGGAAGATTAAAAAGAAAATATTTAGCCGTAAAGCTTGCATAGTAAGGCACTTAAGATATTTAAACAAGTTGAAAGTTACTACAAAGCACAAAATGCTATGAAATGGTAGAACAGAGTCAGTAGTAAAGTATTATAAAACACACAACTGATGGAAAAGTATTCAGTAATGCAATTATCAAGCCTCGTAGGACATGGATATTTCCAGGTTCAGCTATTTGTCAAACAGACAATGTGCAATCAAAACAGCAGTTCAAAACTTCAGCTGCGTTGTGAAGCTAAGGCAGGCAAATACAACAATTAGTAAACCTGAATTCATTGAAATAAAGGAATTACAGATAAAAAGGTATTCATTTGACATAAAAGAGGGCATATGGAGACTCGTGCAGGCACACGTTGTAGGGAGGCAAACCTTAACTAACAGAAATTACGCAACCTCTTATTTTAGTTAGCCTTCTCTCCATCTCCTTTCTTAAGGCTGGCTACATCTCTCACCGATTACATGGAACAACCAGATCCCATTCATTTGTCATTTGTGAAATGTAGTGGTAAACCTTTGCTACAATTACAGTCACAGTATCATACATACATAGTGTTCCTTGCATATCAGGACCACTTTAAGTATAAAAACATTTTCCACCTTTGGTTGCATTGTGGGCATGCATGCACACGTGCATAAGTGAGAACAGATGCAAAACTGCATAGAGACAATTGCTGTACAGATGGGAAAGACAAAGCAGCAATGCACCCTCCCACCTGCATGCCGTGGTTCCAGTGCATTGATTCCCATTGTATTGCTGTGGTCTGCATTGGTTTTCACTGGTCAAAAGGAAGTTGATCCACTTGAATCTCATTTTCACCACGAGCAGTTCTTAATGGTCACTGTTTTTTTGTGTGTTTCCAACGGTGTCCCAAAACCAAGAGGCCGTAGCAGTTTATCCAAAGCCGTCGTTCCATTCCATGACTTTATCGTATTCATGGATCTTCTGTTTGATGTGCGAGAGTTTGTTCTTCAGGTATTCGCAGCGTTCCTTCTTCTCAAGAAAAGTGGGATCCTAGGATGGTACGGTAGAAGCAGAGATACAGATGCTGTGACAAACTAACCATGCAAGCCAGCCTTGTAAATGCCTTATATTCAAGTCAGTCTGCAGGCCTGTTTCCTTTTCCCATCTTAATGTATTACAGTGTTAATGCCCTGTGCTGAACATGTCATTTGATTTGACTGACAAACACAATGCATCCATTGCTGTGCATATATTGAATGTGCAGATAATTGATACATTTCGCGTCAAAAACATACTTCTATTGACTCTACTACTTACGGAAACTTAAAAAAGGGGCAGGAGAGAACCAGCCAAGCCTGTATAGTATAAACTATCATCGATGATAGTGACAACTTAGAGAAAGCCACTGCTATATGCAGCATATACAAGCAACCACAGTGAGAAGACAATGGACTCACATTTTTCTTCCTCTGGTACTCCTGAAGGATTCTGTTAACTCGATCATACTCCTAGAAAAGAGAAGAGACGGCATTAAACTCAGGTCGCTTAAAGACTAAAATACGACACAAAAAAAAAAAAATCTGATTTGGAAATTCAATAGATTACTGACGTCGTAAGGTACTGTATGGAGGGAAGGAATTTGAGGGTGGAGGGGAAGTACAGCAGGAAGTTTCCGGATGGGGAAATGAGATGTAGCTGAACAAAAAATTCATGAGATACAGTCTGTCTTTGTTTACGTGTGCTTCCTCACATGAAACCATAGGACTCTTTGAAGCAATCTGTTCAGTAGTGCCCTGTGTGAGCCCAAATGATGCAGAGAATCTAGGTTTAAAAATGGGACTTTATACATGAATGCAGCATAACATGGAACTGGGATGAGGTTGGGAAATTTAAGAAAGAGTTAAACGTGTTACTGAGTTAATTCTGTGATGAAAATAGGCTCAACGTTTCCTTATCATGGCGAGATGTGAGAAACAGACCTGGATTTGTAAGATGAAGACAAAGAATCCATAAAGTTTCAGCTCAACTTATAGTATAGGTGCACAAGTGGGCACCAGCAGCTCAGACCTGGACTATGAGCACCCAGCTATGTCCAGCTCTGCCAATCCAGTC
>OOFE01051470.1:0-17975 GCA_900323365.1 Monocentris japonica | reverse complement strand
CGCTGCACCATCGAGAGCATCTTCACCAACTGTATCACAGTCTGGTATGGCAACTGCTCTGTTTCAGACCGGAAAGCACTGCAGAGGGTGGTGAAAACCGCCCAACGCATCACCGATACCTCACTCCCCTTTATTGAGACGGTTCATCACAAGCGGTGTCTGCGAAGGGCGCGCAGCATCGTCAAGGACACCTCTCACCCCAGCCACAGACTGTTTGCCTACCTCCCCTCTGGGAGGCGCTACAGGTCTCTTCGTTCCAGGACTAGCGGGCTCAGGAACAGCTTCTTCCCCTCAGCTGTCACCTTGCTGAACTCTGCATCACGGTGATAGCACGGTGATACCTTCAAGCCCTATTCAGAAGGGATTAGTTTTACTGGGGGAGGTGGGGTAATGCAATCACTACTGGAGCATGTCTCTAATTTTAGTACCGTCCGAATCTGTAATTTTTACATACTGCATGCACACCCACAACAGTAAAAGTAATGGTTTCTTTTACCGCCTGTAAAGTGTCCAGTAAAAATAAACTCAGGTTATTTTTGACGTTGCTGAGATTGTTGGCAAATATTGTGTCATTTCCTTGAGGAAAGGATTCTTCACATTCTTCTGGCGTTCACCCCAAACTCAGATCGGACTCAAAAGCTCTCTCTGGATGGCATTAGTATTACCATGGGAAGTCGGTAATTTGATTTTGCCCATGCGCTTCGGTAATTTCAGTCAGTCATCCAGACGGTAAAATATTTTACTGGGGGACCGTGGTGATCAACCGGCTCCCCAGTGTGAATGTGCCACACAGTGTCAGCCACAGCAAAACAGGCAAAAGTCTTTTCCAGTATTTTCCCTATTTTTCTTGGCACCATATTGCTAAAATGTACTATCTCTTCCTTTTACTGCTTATATTCTATTTGTGTGCTTAAAGTTTTTTTCCCCTGCTGCTATTACTTCAACAACCTAATTTCCCCAAGGGGATCATTAAAGTTTCATCTAATCTAAAGAGTGATGCTGGTCTACCGGTTATATGGATCTTGTAATCCAGATTCTGACTGCGTAAATCGACAATTGCATGAAACACCAGATGTCGACAGAGGACGACAGTTAACTCAAAATACAGTGGGTAATTTCATCTGGAATTTTTACCAGGATCATTACTATTATGGGGCGCCAAGTGTTACCCCGTGAATTTAGTCCACGAAATTCATTTTGTGGCACGAAATGCATTTTCGTCACACAAAATCCTAAAACACCTTGTTTGATTTCATCCACAGAATGTAAAAACAACACTTGTGCACAAAATTGAGTGTGACTTTTAATTTCGTAGACGGAATTGAAAACTTGTGTCATTCCCGGGTAAATGTTCTGAAAGGAGACAAATGGAAATGCTATGACATCAATAAGCTGTACTGTACACATCAATCTGTTTCTCATGGTATAACTGTTGAAAAGTTAGATGTGGTTCTAAAGACAGATCTTTAAGTACATGAACGCATTTGAGACTGTGAGGAGTTGTAGATGTTGCTCTGAAACATATTGTTTGACTGTCTTCAACACAGTCTCAGTATTCAGACTAATAGCAGTGTGCGTATGTGTTTGTGTGCAAATTTGGTAGATGCTTTTTTTCAAAGCAGCATACAGTACCATGAGGACATACTGTTTATTCAAAGGACAGTGGGCAGTTCAATAACCTTCAGCATTTTGTTTTTTTGAATCAGACAATTGGAAAGCAGAGGGGGAGTCAAAGCAGGGGAGGATCATGATGAAAGTTTTTGATTTTATATCGGGCCAATAAGGGCACACGTGGCTCCAGGTGTGGTGGACTTAATTGCTTGAGTATATGGGCACATGAGTGCAGACATTTATGTCAGTATATTGTTGCGTGCGTGTGTGTGTGTGTTTACATCCACCCATTGTTCTCCACCTTCGCCTCTCTCTCTATTCTCTTTTCCCCATCCCATCTGTTCTGGGCTCTAAATTTGTTTACATTCATCTAGCCCTCTGTCTTTTTCTTCTCTGTTAGTCTCCTTTTCTCCTTACCTCTCTCTATATTTTGCCATGTGGCTAGGGGTCTAAATCTCTTTACAGTAATCTGGTTTATATTCTAGTTTCTCTAATCTGATTACAGTGCTGTGTATAAATCTTCATTACACGGTCGATTAGATGTACTTCCCACAAATAAACATGTTTCCTCTTCTCTTTTGCAAATATTCTTTGTATTTAAAATGTTGTTTCAAATATTATCTGTTGTCAATAAGGATTTTACACATAACCACTTGGTATTGAATTAACAGCAGTGCGTTGCCGTCTGATGGGATTGTGGGACACACAGCTTTTTTCCTGACCACCCGCTCCTGCCCTGCAGTAAACTAAATATCTCCCACTCCCACACATATTACTGTGAGTCCCACGGGACTCTAATGTGTACACAGACTTTTGAGTCAGATTACGGCGATATTGTGACATTTTAAACAAAGCATAATGTCAATGTGTGAATTTGGGTAACATTTAATTTTGAGCTACATTCATGTGTGACCAATTAATAGGTTAAAACGTAAGTATATAAAGGCTGCAGCAGTGCATAATAGCTGTGGCTGTTTGCTGGAGGCACCAGAGTCTTCATAGTCAGAAACTGCTAATAAAAGTAGGCTACGTGGTCAAAGTACTGCCTGAGCTCTCCTGTTTCACTCAAGTCATACTAAATAATATGAAATTACGGTGCATTACTTTGCGTTACTAACAAATTTGATATGAGATCAGGCTGCACACACACACAAATATTTGTGTCAATGCACATTCCCTCTCTCCTTTTCTTCCTATTAGAAGTGATTGATTACCATTGGTCTGGTCCCTCTTGTCCTCTAGCTGCTTATCTGTCTCCTCTCTTCCTGTCTTTCTCTGTTTCTCAGTCTCTCCCTTATTCCCTCTCTGTCTTTGTCTCATTCTCCATCTCACTCCTTCTTTCTCTCTTCCTCACCCTCAGTGTAACGGCAGCCAGCTGTAACAAACACTTTAAAAACCTCTATGATGCATTTTTACAGACAATGCATACACAGATACATACACACATTGTAAGCTCCTAAAACAAACAAAAAAATAACATTTTCTCTTCTCATTTCTTAATTGCCTCAACTTTAATGGCTCATTAAATGTCATATAATTGCCCAAACGTTTGTGTGTGTGTGTGTGTATCTTTCTTTTTTTTTAATTCATGGTAGCCTATGTCACATTAGCTAGTAAAGTCACAATGCAATGAAAATGAACTTTTTCACCTTGCACCATATTCATAGTTGTGAATGACCTGGCGGGCCAGGCCGACCACTCATACCCAATAACTAGTAAAGAGTGGTTTTGCATTGCTAAGTGGTGGTGGAGGAAACAAAACTTATCAGTCCATTCTTGATTGAACTGTCTGTTCTCATTATCTACTTTATGTTTTTTACTGGCCATTGCCGTCTCTTCTAGTCACAGTCACAAAAAAGCTGTGTGTCACATAAATTGGCACTACACCCAATTTATGTGATGCACAGCTTTATTATTTTTATAACTGCCTACTATAGAAATACACCACATAGACAAGATGTAACTAACTCACTGTCCTATAACTGTACTACGACAATCTTTTGACTATGTTTCTATGTACAAATGCTTTTACCGGCTTTGGGTAGCGAGCACATGTCATGTGCATGTCAACTTAGTTAAACAGCACTAGAGCTTTGTTTGAATTAGTGCAAATCATTTTAATGGGAACGTTCTTGGTTTAATGACAACAGAGAAGTGTCTGTTTTGCTCATTGCTACTTGATCCTTAGTTAGCGGAAACTACCAACACTCACTGTATTTTCCCTCGTCAGTTTACTGTCACCATGGTGAATTGCTTGAAAATGTTGCACTCTTTTTGTATAATAAAGTCACAGAAACCTATTCAGTGTTTTGTAGCGTCCGTCTGCTGTCCATTTATGGAACATTTGCAGCCAGATGAAATCCCTCGCCTATCCAAAACCCTTGATGTACACTTATTTAACTATAAATGCTAAAAAAAATACCTTTTTTGTATTTTATCATATTTTTATATCAAAATCCCATGACTTTTACTTCTGGCAAATATTTTTAGTGGTTACTTCATGGCATACCAATAGGTACACTTAAATATTCCAACCAATAATACCATCACAGATTTTTAACATCTCCTGCTCTGCCCCTCCTATCATTCAAAACCTGCAACTTCACAACTCTAAAAGTATTTGAGTGTTTTTGGGGTATTCACCCCCAGAAATCCTGTTTTCTTTTCCTAAGATGTCATGGTTGCATCCCTGTGTGTAATTTTTGACAGCTCGAGATTATGTGCAAAACATTTCAGTATGCAACAACCTTCACTGGCTTTGTTTGTTACAGTTACAGTGAAGTTTTGAACAGTCCATCCATGCATTATGTTTAAACCAGAAATACCTACAATTATGGAAGCAAGACACCATCAAAATGCCTCCATGTGACTTTAAGTTAAAAAATTCCCCAGATTGAATACAATTCTGGCAAACTCTGCCATTCAAAATCAAAATTAAAAGAAATAAATCTATTATAAATAAATGTGTTGAAGAATTTGCTATTCAGTGTGTCAATTACCAAAAGTACAAGTGTAGGCTATGTTCACCTGAAAGGTTATATTTTATTGCTTGAACAATTCTGTCTATGCTGAGGAGTGAAGTTCCATGAAATAGAAAGACTTAAGCAAACTAGAAGTAGCTCAAAATTGTACATAAGTACTGAAGTAAGATACCCGAGTGAGTGTTAGTCCGAGGTTTCTCAACCATTTTTGTATCCTTTGATTTCAGACAGTGGAGAACTGCAGCTATTGCCACCCCCAAGACTACTCATATTATCGCTTGTCTGGTTGACATTAAAACTAACAGGAGAAAATAACCTTAGTCCACAGTCATATAGAGCATATCTGTTGGTCTATGAACAGAAAGAATGGTTTCTTAGGAGATGTAGGACTAGATGGATTACATCCCTCTGTCTTTTGTCTTTCCTTCATCCTTACTGTCTCTGTTTAACTCCTTACCCTTTAGCCTGTTCTCATATCAAATTCATAGTTATAGTTTGGAGAAGTAATGTGCCGTCATTTTGTATGATGCTCTACAAATTGTGTGAAACTAGTTTGACATTGAAGTAGCACAGTGGAAAGTAAGGGCATGAAGGTTGGGGTGACGGATGGGCGTATACACTTGCCATCAACTCTACCTGGGTTCAATTTGCGACTTGTGCAAAGACGTTTTCTGCTGTGAGTAACCCTAACCCTAAGTTTTGATTTTCAGCAAAAACAAAATCTTACATAACCATCACCAAAACCTTATTCCAAACTTAACCAAATTGTTTTACGTGCCTAACCTTTACCTTAACCTAAGATGTTTTAGCGAAGTGGTTATGTGGCTGCGCAGGTATAGTGCGTAATTCTTTTGTGTATAACGTACAAATGTTGTATGGGAACATGTTGTCTCCATCCAGTCATATCCACCACTCTTCTGCTCTGTCTTTTTCTCCTGTCTCGCTATAACTTTATCTCTCTTCTTCTCAGTTTTACCCCTTTCATCTCTGCTGTGTTTCTCCAAAACAAACCTAACACAAAGAGAAAGGCCCTGCAGTGGTCGCACGTGGTTTATGTCTATAAGACACAGACGCAAAGAGACCAAATCCTTCTCTCCCTCACCCTTCTCTTTGTCTCTCTCTCTCACACACAGACATACAAATGTGCATGCATACTCAAAATCGCGTGCAATACACACACACACACACACACACACACACACACACATACAGACAGACAGAGTCAGACAGAATAGCATCAGAGTGTTTGTGGACAGAGGGCTGAGTCTTCCTGACAGACCTGTCTCAGAGGGAAAGAATAGAGAGGGGAGGAGACAAGGCAGAGTGAAAGAGCAGGGGAAAGGAGAGAGACAGACGAGAGAGAAAGAGAGAGAGGGAGACAGACAGTTGTGGTTGGCAGACAGCAGCTGGAGGGACCGATCAACTTAGCTGACACATCAGTTCATATCACCATGGGAGGGAGCGAGAGAAAGAAAGGGACATGTGGTTCAGAAAGTGATGAACATGGCGTAAGGCTGATAGGAACAGAGAGAGACAGGAAGGGAGAGAAGGAGGGAAGATGGTAGGGAAAGACAGGGATGGAGGGAGGGTGGAAAGGAGAGGTCAAACTGGGGATGGAGAAAAGGTGTCCCACAGTCGGAGGAAGGAAGGGAGCTTGGGTCTGAGACAGAGAAAAGGAGAGAGAGAGAGATGGAAGGGAGGGAAAGAAGGAAATAAGGGAGACAGAGGGATGGAAGGAGGAAGTGTAGAAGGGAAAGAGTGAGTTAGGATGAGGATGGAGAGACTACGGTATAGGGGTTGTTTGTGTGATAGAGAATTTAAGTACCATCTCATCTCCTTTGCCCTCTTTCTCCTTCTTTCTTTCTCCACAGGGCTGAGGTTGGATTCCCACATCGACTACCCATACTAACCCATACTATGCAGCCTTTT
Source organism: Monocentris japonica (assembly GCA_900323365.1). Classification (NCBI taxonomy): domain Eukaryota; kingdom Metazoa; phylum Chordata; class Actinopteri; order Trachichthyiformes; family Monocentridae; genus Monocentris; species Monocentris japonica. The sequence continues at coordinate 11,454 of OOFE01051470.1, read as the reverse complement.
ACATTACTTTGAAGAAATGTGTGCGTTAAATAATTCATGCACATGATGGGATAGAGTTTGATGATGATTGGAAAGCTAGACTGGAGCAAGTTAATGAGAACCTCTAAACCACAACAAACCTTTGCAGTTGCATCTATTTAAGTTTTTGGGTGTATTTGCGGTATTTTGCGCAATGTTGCATCATGCCTCGACTATTTCCACAAAACACTATGGCAGCCACTGAAACTCTTTCTGCAACCTGGGGGAAACCTTGGATATCGACGCTACTAAGTTCCACATATAGTGACCTCAGGGGAGGAAATTGAGCTATCCCAATTTTTGAAAGTGAGAGTGGGTGCAATCACCAATTTTGAGGTTGTAACGGATAAAGTTCTTTATCAAGTAAATGCTGCTTCCAGGGAGAATTAAGTAAAAACAAAACTTTAAAACTGAGCAATGAGTAATAAATATGTCCGTTTTTGAATAACAGTTGGACAAGCACTGTACTTGGAGTCACCGTGTCTTTCTCTTTGGCATTCCTACAGGAAAAATGGGAAAGAGTGGAGTATGATGTGACAAAGGTTAAGGTACAAACCCATGCGTTGTGTGTGTGCCCCAGGAACAATGTCCCTTGTTTTACACTTGGGTGATCTCTATAACTACCAGGTGGCCTGGCCTCCCTGCCAATAAAACCACTCCAAACTACCTCCAGTACACTGTGACGACCTGTAACTTTTGATTAAAATCACCATATTTCATAGGCAGATTGAATTTAATCTGTTATTAATTCATGGACAAATTAAATCACATTTCTTTATTGGTCAGGGGTTGGTCTGAGCAGAATAACAAGTTGTGATTGAACAATGATGTTGAAGGCAAATATTCATTGCAAAGAACATTCGGGATGGAATAACTGTCTGAAGGCTGGTCAGTGAAATATTACATCCATTTTATTGTCACTCATCAAGAGAGATGAAGATAATTACTTTCGTGTAGCCCTGCAGGTTGGGTGTACCGCAGCTTGCCGATTTCAAGGTGACAGAGAGCGTAGCCACAGCTAGCTTGGGTAGAGCTGGACTCTGGCAGATGGTTGTTGTTGCCGAGTGCCGGGCTTTGTGACCAGCTCCTCTTTTTCTTCTTGCAATGTAGAAATGTTTGATGGATACAATGCCCCTGGAAGGATTTCTGTCCCCATTAATTGTGTTCCTTTACTGTTAATTGTTTTGTGTTGAAATGTCTATGAAAGTAGCAGCAGGGCGGAGCAATATTTTAATGGAAACCATTAATTCAATTAAAATAATAATTGCAGAACAATACATTTTTTGTCAGACAAAAAGAAATCCTTTGTTTTGGTAGGAAAGACCAGCTAAGGTTTTCTCAGTCTTATCATCCTGTTTTTCATGAATTCATGTATATATTTTAGCAGGTGTGTGATGTATAATAAAACATTAAAACCATCACTAAAACAACATCATGAAAGAGCAACTTTTGAACTGCATCTTTTGAACTGGACGTACTATATTCAAGACGACCTTTAAAAATGGCACAACGATTAGTTTGACCAAATATTTTGTCCCCTTCTAGTTTCAATAATGAATTGAATGAGTGCAGCTATGGGAGGACACACGCATCCTCCAGTCCATCCTGAATGGCTCCCCTCCTTTTCCACTATATTTGATCTCGCATGTCTGGCACTGTCAGTAACTGTATGAATGAGGAAAAGGAATAAGACCGAGGTCGTAGCGCATCGTTGTGAAAGCTTGCTTCAAGCATTCTTCAGTCCTATATGCCTTATGCATCGGGGACCTGACTGTAGTCATCAGGATTAGGCTTCAACTTTTGAAAATAATGAATGAATTGAACTTGGAAAATGGAAATTAGGTTCAGAAAATAACATGCCAATGTCACCAATGTTCCCTCCAAGCTGATATGTTAGTGGCCATGTGTAAAATTTATGACATTGACCAAATAATATCTTTATCAGTATTCAGTAATTGCTCCAGAAATGTGTTCATTATGAGTGGGCGTCGAGGTTTTGATGGTAAATGATATATATTAGATTCAGGGACTTGCCAGTGAAGTGACGCCTCTGGCTCAAGATAGCAGGGAGCTGAATGTAGCAGGTAAGGTCTTCTAAATGATTTACTTTTTTAAATGAAATGTAAAAATTGACAAATGACACAGCGGTTTTGAGGTTGTAACTTAACTGAGCCTGTGGTTCCTCTGTGTGGCAAATACAGTATATTTCATCTCCAAGCATGATGATAACCTGAGATGATATCCTTATACTTTTGTGATTGTGTCGCACAATTTAAACCTTAATTTTCATTGCCATGCTTCCCAGCTGTTTAAACCTTGGAAAGAAATACCAATGTTTTGAAGTGTTATCAGTTTGTTGGTGTAGTTATTTGCATTTTACAAATTGTTTCCTAATTTCATTGAGCCTGCTGTTTTCAGAGTGAGGTAATCTAATGCTTCCCCATGTTTTGAACTAATAATGAATTTAGCTTGCAATGGAAAAAAACAGAATTTACCCTGGAAAATAGAATAGCCGTTATTAACCAGTTGAAAATGGCCATGATAAAACAAATATGCAATGATAGTAAAATTGCCATATATAGTGAGTAAACACAGAATTGAATTGAAAACACTTGTTTAGCTGATTGATCAAAATGATTAGTTATGATATGTGTAGAGGCACCCAAGATGCCCCCCGGAGGTCAGACTTTAAGAAGGTAAGAATTTCCATCTGAACATATTTCCTGAATCCCCATCTGTCATCATTTCATAATTTTCAACAAACCCCAAGTGGACTGTTTTTTCAAGATCTACCAGGAGGAGCTGAAGGAATTAGCAGGAGGAAACCAGTTAGCTCAGCAATGCCCTGCCCCTATAGCTAATAAACTGTATATTTTATAGTATAGCGTTATACACTTTTTAGATTCTAAGTTTGACTCAAACCATACTTTAAAATTTTCATCTAAGGTGCGTGATGTTGCAGTGTTGACAGCATCAGTAATTTCATGCCATGCTTTTACTTCTCAGTCGCTGTCACTTCACGTGTACGTTTTTTCACTCGCTCACAACAACAATACTTTATTTCAGAGATTGAAGTTATTCTTCTTAGGTCTCTTCCCCTTGGTTTATCCACCTTTCCATTAGTGCTTTCTATTTTCACACAACCCCTGCATCAACCCTTACCTCTGCTAATCAACATCAACAGGCACGCTCATCCTGTTTATGAACAATTGGCATTGATCATCAGACACGCCTGAGGGCGCGCACTACATCAAGGGGTTGCACACATGTCATGAATGCCACTTTGGTTTTTCTTATGCACTTTTCTCGAGAACAAAAGTAAAAGGAATTTAAGGAAACATTTGTGAATGAGGCCCATTGTGAATAACACATGCTTTGAATAAGAATAATGGTCAAAACCTTATTCCATTTCTACTTACAAACTGGAATTGTCAGCATACATATTCAGAACGAGAGAAAAAATAATAATTTGAGCTCCTGTAAGTCGACATGTGCATTTTTCATTTTTCTGTCCTCCAATACCTCCAGGGCTTGTTTCAGTTTTGCAAAGTACCTCTTGTCAGTGGACTCTTAATCAGAGATAGCTTCCATATCTAAGTCTTGTCTTGTCACAGCCTCAATATCAGCCCTGCCCTCCTTATTATTGTTGACTGCTCACACCTGTGTCTGAGACTATTTAACTGAGTGCTTTCATCCCCAGTCGCTAAATCTTGAGCTAATCCTTGCTTGATAAGAATCCTTCCCGTGTGATCAAGCTGTGGAGCAGCATTGTAGTCCTAGCATTATTTGTTATTAACCTGTATGGGTCCAGTCTTTTGTCCGGTAGCCTTGTTGGCTTCTGTTTTGTTATTTTGGATCTCGACACATTCAAAACATTCATACCTTGGTCCTGCCTGGCACCGTCTTTCCTGCACTCGAGTCCTCACACCGTTGTTGCATGTCTCTGGACCATAAGGTGAATGAATGTATGAATGTTCCTTCCTAAAAATGCATTCACTTTTTACAAGATTGTAAAACAACATTCTTTAGATATTTATCTGTAGTTCATGCTCCAACTTGCCACTCAGGAGGGACTAATAATTGCGATCACCTGGTTAAGAGCGCAGGTGGACAAAAATCCTGGTGGGACTTTTACACTTCTGCTAGAGTCTACGTAGCAAGCTGACTAGCACCCTACCTGTCCAGCGGTATACATGCCAGCTCTATATTGCTTCTTAGCCCTTTCCTCTCCTTCAGATGATGCCAGCGTGAAAAAGCAATGCCAATTTTTTTTTAATAGCTTGATAGCCACAACTCAGCTCACTGCTGGAAATGGTATATGCCCCAAAATATCATGAACATATTTGAAAAGCCAATTTCAATCAAAGGGGGGGATACATGTGCACTGAGGGTCACAGGCATACAGGCATTACACCCTACATTTATTAAGGGCCACCCCCAGAATTCATGCTTTTCCAAATAATATTCCCGTGGGATTCATATTATTTCTATGATCATGAATCATTATTTGTATGAACAAATTATAAAACTAGGATGGAGCTGCTCTATTGACAATGAAGTCTGACTTTGTGGAATCACAATGTCTGAGCTTCAAAACCAAAATGAACTTGATTTATCAGTACTGTAACAGTTCTGAGCTAGAAAATGGTTTGGCTTCAGATGATTTTCTACCTTCATTGTCAATGCTTAGTTTATTACCAATGTATTATTCTGCTCTCAGCCCTCTGACAACTACACAGAGATCATTTATATTTTAATAGGAATGTAATTTCATTGACAATAGGAATGTAATTTCATTGGCGCCTGAATGACGGTGTTTGCAATGAAAGATGGTGTTACGTCATGGAGTCATAGTCATACTGACTTAAAGAATAACTGGCTGGTTAGCTGATTACTGAATTGACTGGATGACTGTTTTACCGACTGACGTCTGGCTTTATTACTAGTTTAGTGACTTGTTGATTTACTGACATCCTGACTAACTGCGCTGACTGACTCACTGGCAAACCAAATGATTGATTTGGTAACTGATTGACTAGCTGGCTGACTCACTGCATGAAGAGGAGTCTCTCCTAATTCCACTTTTGCCGCCTCCCCTCCCGTGTCCTTGTGTTGCAATGACCCATCCTCATTTATATTAGTTCCTACAATTACCTCTCTGTTGCTAGGAGACACTTTCTGCTGGGTTGTTGTGGTCTTCAAGGTCTCTGGTGGGCAGACAGGTCTCTGCTGTGTGTGTGTGTGTGTGTGTGTGTGTGTGTGTGTTATTGTAACGGTCGTGACTGCAAGTGATTCCAGACAAAGACTGAATTCAACACAATGAGCTGAGCATCAGTCCCAGAGCACATCTTGACTTCTTTCTCTGTCTCGTTCACTCTCTCCCTATTTCTCTCCTTTCCTCTAACCATACCTCCCTGTCTCTCCCTACCTCTCCCCTCTCTGTTACCATTCTATCTCTCCCTTTCTATTATGTCTCTCTTTCTCCTCTACATCTGTCCCTTCCTCCCTCCATCTCTCACTGCTATCCATCCTTCCTTTCCAGCAAACTCTGGGCTAGTCAGTTGACTCTGTCTTCACAAGTGTCTCTATCTTTATCTATCTTTCCACCTCCGTTTGTCTCACACAGGGTCTATAGCTTCCAGGAGGAGCTATTCATTCATATCATAGAGATTTCTTAAAGGCTCACTCCATGTGGTGTCACACATTCATCACACATTTTATACATTAGCCTAAAAAGTTGGGATTAAACATGAGCAGGCCCAGAATCTCCACTGTTAAACTGCTGGAACTGCCGTACCCTAGAGCAGTTTAATTTTTAAGCAGTTAGAAATTGGTAGACGTTTAAACAGACGTTGAAAGTGTGCAAGCATTCGGAGCCAGCCTTTAAGAAATCCTTATGTTAAAAATTAATGGTAAAACGCTTGCTGAAGCCGTGGCAGGGCGGAAGCTTTGCACTCTATTACATCTCTCATTAACCAGTTTCTCTCCCAGCTCTGATTCCTCCCACCATTTGCTCTACTCTCCATTCTCTCTCTCTCTCTACGTTTCTGTTTTTCCTTCTGTCTCCACATGGTAGTTCATACATCACCCACATATTTTGCATGTCTCCGCCGTCACTGGAGACATGCATGACATTCTGTTATGCTGAGCGTCATCATTAAAATCTGACTCCCCCCGGTTCCTTGTTTGTGAAAGACAGATATAACAAAGACAACAATATACTTCTGTTGCTGTAATCCCATCAAAGTGTAAACCATTAGACTGTTTCCTACCGGTGACAGCTGCAAAGTCCCCAGCTGTGAGGAGCGTCTCCCATTTCTGTTTATATTCTGAAATGTTACCGATGCACTTTTGCTTTGCACAGCCCCCCTTGCATTCTCTTTCTCTTTTTGTAGGTCTTTTACCTTCCCATTCATTCTCCCTCTTCTTTCCCCCTCCCATCCTCGCTCCCTCCATCACTCCACACACCTCTTCCCTCTCTTCTTCCCTCTCTCCTTTCCCTCCCTCCCTCTTCCCGTCACCTTGACGTTTCTTCTCTCTCTATTTTCTCTCTCCTTCTGGTGTACTCCCGTCATTTTACTGAGAGTACTTGTTAATTAAGATAATTATAGGCAATTCAGTGGATGAATACATGCTCATTATTTTTGCTTGTAATGGAGATGTTTGAGTGCTGTCACCAAAAAGTAAGGTTCATGCTAAAAGAAGAATGTTTTTCATGTTTTAAAAAATGTCCATCGTGCCTCTGTGTTCCATTTCTTGATTTGGGGGAAGACTACTCCTTGAAGTCACATATTTTGAAAGCCACCGCCGGCAGTGGTGCTTTGATAGAAAATGTAATGAAATACTGAATTTCTTTAACTTGTGATACAAAAAACGTGGCGTCACATATACCCCATGTAAGGCTGGGTCAGTGCTGGGATACAGTCTATGACAGTGCAGCACAATTTGAATTTACCTACACCCTAGCATGTGTCTTATCTACCACATTCAATCCTTTTTTGAAACAAGTTGACCAAAAACCCATTCCTCTTCCTTCCTCCAGCTCTGCATATGAAATATAACTGAATAATCTGTCCCAAGGCAACAGCCTACATTTCTCATTTGGATCCCCGATCCTTTATTCTTTATGGTGTCAGCACCATTGATTAAAGCATTTGGATGTTGGAGTTTTACAGCAATGGCCTGGGGGGGAAATTGTAGGGACAGGGAGAGGTTTCAAATCAAAAGAATAAGCTCTGCAGTCATCTACATTAATTTATTGCCCAAATCAATACACTTGCAGCTGGATCATTACTCCCAACCACTGCCAATACAGCAAAACTATTTGGGGCAGAAGCTGCAAGCTAAATGAAACAACAATAAAGTGATATTTTACTTTGTAATATTTTCTTGTTATACCTCACACCTCCATCTCAGCACAGGAGCGTTCTACCTCCAACATTAGCGGCCCTGGGGATCCCCTGTCAACACTGGCAACCAGGCTTTTTCCCCGACTCATAATCGATAATTTCAATACCAATGATTTAAAACAGCCCAAAATACTTTTTCATAAGAAGTACCCCAGACCAAGAATGACATATTAACTGTGTCTGCTTTTCCATGTTCTTATGTGTTCGTAATATGTGTTTTAGATAACACGTGAGTGGTGGTGTATGAGGGGTGGAAGTAACGGAAATGAATTGATAAAAATGGAGGTGATGAAAATGCATGTGAATTGAAAAATAGAGTGATAGATTATCAAGTGATTTGACTAATTTAAAGCCAATTTGATTAAAACTGATGAAAACAGAGCCATGTTTCATTATTTCCCCTGTCTTACATTCATCATTTATCATTTAAGGAAAGTGGCCTCAAGGGTGGGAGTAACAAAAAATAATTGAAAAAAAATGGACGTGATGAAAATGCTTACAATAGTTAATAATGGAAGTGATGAAATGTATGTGAATTGAAAAATGGTGATGAATTGATTTGATAAACTTGATTGACATTTTATTTGAAACAATGTTGCTTCGATAATCAACTGGTCTCTGTTACTGTCTACCATTCATCATTCACAATACCCAACTGGCATTTATCGTTTACAGCAAGCAATTTTTGTTACTTCCGCCCTATCAAAAAAAGAAAAAAGAACACGCCCACTCAGCAAACCGCTCGACTTTTTCTGTCTACAGTGCAGTCAACCAGGGCCGGTGATACACCGTACACCGGTTTTAGCCTGCTATATTAGGAGGGGCTGGTAGAAATAATAGGTGGGCGTCGCTACTTTATTCCGCTGAGCTAACATTGTCGACATTTTACCTCGTTATCTTATTTAGTCAGCTAGCTAGCTAGCAAAAACTTTATTACAGAGAAGGGGTTATCATTATTGTTTTTATAGTTTGTGGTACTCTGTAGTAGCTATTGTTAGCTCACTGTTACCTGTAATATCAGTTATCAGTACCTGCTGTGACCTATACTTGACCTCACTGCAGTTACATTTCAGCATGATTAATAGGCATAAGCATACATATTGTTAAAATTCCCATCACACTTTCTCTCTCTCTCTCTCTCTCTCTCTCGCTCTCTCTCTCGCTCTCTCTCACGCTCTGTCTGTCCCTCCTGCAGTGACATCTCCTCTGCTTGATTGCTCTCTTCTGATTCCTTCTCCTTGGGTGGTGTTTGTCAGGGGGTGTTGATGTGTGTGTGTCTGTGTGTGTGTGTGGCGGGGGGAGGGGACACCAAACCTCTGTCTGAGATTTTGACTGTGTGTGTTTTGTGTGTGTGCGTGCGGGTGTGTGTATGACTGTCTAATGAAGATTGCCCCATGCTGTACAAGTGAGTTTTTCAGTCTGCAGCTGCTACTTTTTGGTAGAGAGTCACTGTGATTTGTATATATACAGACAATATAAAAAATACTTAAAATGGAGGATAGGATAGCAAAACAGCTGGCATTCACAGGAACGAGCCTGCACGTTACTGACACGTCTTTTCGGGGAGTACCACGGCTGAGTGTCATGAATGAAAGCTGCTACACCAGCCACAGAAGCCACGCTTCTCTGTGCTGCTCTGCTACAAAGCTGCTGGAATTCTATTTTTGCACAAGCAATTCTATTTATTTTTCCTCCATGTACGTATGCACAGCCCTTTTACACAAAACATTTAAAAATTTTATTTTAAATAGATGATTGAAATCACATTGTTCAAGGTGACTCTTTGATGACATTTTACCTTTGAACCCATGGGTTGCTTTACCCTCCCCCCAACATCAGTAAAACTTCAGTTCTAACTACAGTTCAGTAGTAGTTCATCTAATCATTTCCCCTATTCCCATATTAGTCCTAGCTGTGTCGACAACAAACTGACAACAACCCAAATCAGCCGCGTCCCCTATGAAACACAAATGTTGTTTGTGTAGTAGGTGAATCAATGCGCATCGCAGGGCGCCACTGGACAAATGTGAATCGTCTCTAATGTGCTCAGTGTAGCTCGGGCCTAACACCACTAGAATGCATTACAATAAATCTCATTCAATGTGCAATGAATCATGGGAGAGTATGGGGAAGGAGTGCTCAGCCAGGTCTCAATTTCAAAAAATGAATGGTTTCCATTTGGGCACTTTCTCAAGGATGCCAGGATTCACATTGATTGGTTTTCTTTCCATTCCTAAATTACAAATGTCTCTGCAATTATGGATAGTTTGTGTAAACCTTGTGGAGAATTTACTGAGAAAACTAGTTAGCATCATGGCGCCCATCAGTAAAACCTGCCTCTATCAATGAAAATGAATGAAAATAATGGATGTATGGCTCCATTCTATATTGGACAGACATACAAATAATGCACTAGATTTGAACCTACACTTCTCACATGACAATTAAAATGATCAGTCATCCAAAGAAAACTGCTCCAGGCCCAGAAGGCAACAGACCAGCTCACTTTCAACAGCTCTGTTTATTAAGGTAGTTATGTTGTTGGTTGCCATGGTAACAGATAGAACGCTCTATAAATCATTATCAAGGATGTAGTTGAACACCCATGTGCACAGGCACACACACACACAACAGAGAGGAGAATGAATGGCATGTTAATATAATATGACAGCGTGATCTATCTCTGCATGTTCATTCATTAGTACATTGATAGGTATTGTTTCCCTGAGTCTGTTGCCATGGATTCAGTGGTATACCTCAAGACTAGTAAGTCATTTATTTATTATTATTTATTTATTTTTTAACTAATAATCACTATCAGCTGCTGTAAAAGCCTCTGACAGTGTGAAAATAAATGGCAATTTGTCAGAAGCACAGAGCCAGAGCCATCGAAAAACTTCAGCCAGGTCGTCAGACTGTGTAGCTGCCCATTTCTGCAGAATTGTTGCAGGCTGCATACATCATGGAACAGCACTGGATTGAGATTCATAACATTCTAAAAAAAAATCACCCCAGGGATTGAATCACAAGTTACCATGGAGCAGAACTAAGGGGCTAACATGGCTGCCCCCAGAAACTGCAATGTCCCAACTCTGTGGGTGGAACAGATTCATCCAACCAACATTAGCAGGTGTAGTGCAGACATGGGTTTATATGGCAGGCTAGGCGAGAGGCTACACTGATTTAAAACTTGTAACTGGTAATCAGTTAATTAAGATTTTTTTTTTTTAAGATTTTTTAAGATTACACATACTTTTGTACATGCCTTTGTATCATCGAGAATTGACTATTGCAATGTCCTCTTTTTGGGCTTACCTACTGGGCGCACTAAAAAACTACAACTGGTCCAGAATTCTGCTGCCAGAATCCTGACCAAAACTAGGAAATTCAACCATATAACACCCATTCTATCTTACACTGGTTACCAATTCAGGGCAGGTGTGACTTCAAGGTGCTTTTACTTACATATAAATCATTACATGGGATGGCACCGTCCTACTTATTAGATCTGATTAAACCATATAAACCGCCACATGCCCTCAGATCACAGGACGCAGGCTACCTGTCTATCCCAGCAGTCAAAAAGAAAACTGCAGGTAACAGAGCCTTTTCTTACTGGGCTCCCTATCTCTGGAACAGTCTGCCTGCCTCAATCAGAGAGGCAGGCTCTATCGAAGTCTTTAAGTCAAGGCTAAAAACCCATTTATTCTCTTTATCATTTGACCAGCCTTGAGGGAGTGGCTCAGTCTCTTCTCAGAGTAAGGCTAGACCAGTTAACTCATCCTAGCTCAGGTTCCTGCCGATGGATACTAGCATCCTGCCTACATCCTGGTCTACCTGTTCCTGTCCACTGATGCTGGTCATGTTTGTCTGTGTGAGTGTGTGTGTGGGTGTGTATCCTATCTGTTCCAGGCTGCAGCTCAGCAGAGTCGGCGTCTGCATGGTCCCCCACTCCTAGGACGATGCTGACTGAGCGGGCGTTTGCGTTCTCCTATCTGGGCAGTGTTGGCGCCTACGTGGTCCCCTA